>JANHGN010010817.1:0-28985 GCA_024605025.1 Megaceryle maxima
GCAGCCTGTTTTCCCAGGCAGTGTCTGCTGCTGGCAGTGATAACACCCCATGGTTAGAGTTACTACCAAGGGTTGGTATGCAGACCAAGGCCACTGGATCTTGTGTACCGCATTGGGGGGTGCAGGAGAGTGAAAGGCCGCACCTGCAGGGAGGAGTGGAGAGGGCAGGTGACCCCAAACTGACCAACGAGGTATTCCAGCCCAGATACGTCATATTCAGTATAAAGCTGAGGGATCTGGAGGGTCTTATGGGGCTCCTGGGCTCTTATCCCCTAGTGTACTGCTTTGCCAGCTTTGTTTGGCTTGGCTCAGGTCCTCTTCTGGTTCCTTCCTCAGAGCATCCAAGGAGGACTCTGTACATCCTGCCTTTGATCCCAGTCAGTGTGCTCCTGAACCTGGTACCAGAGTCCAGCTCCTGAACACAGCTCCCATCTGCTGCGGGGCCCAGTCTGGGACTCCCCCACCACCTGCTCCACAGCATCAGTGGTGACAGTGATGTAACTACCATCAGGGGGCTTGGGTTTGATACTGGTTTTGTGTATATTTATATATGTTCCATTTTTATTATTATTATTATCATTAAAGCTGCTCTAGTTTCTTTTTCTAATTGCTCAGTCTCTCTCACTCTTATTCCCTTTCTCTTCCCCTTTGGGGAGGGAGGGGGGTTAACAGAGAGAAGCTATTATAGGTCTAAGGGGCCACCCTGACCCTAAACTGTGACATAACTAAAATCTGGTGATTAACATGGAATAATAAGTGGATACTTGATTTACAATTTGATCCTTCAATTTCTGGCCTTTCCTCAGTTTGAAATGTTTTTCAGTATATTTAGATGATTGAAGGCTTTCAAGCCTCTGTCAAGTTTTTGTTGGGCAGTCACAATTGCTCTAGCAGTATGTATTGCTTTAAGCTCTAAAAATACTGACAAATCTCCTACTGGGCTAGTACAAAATGTTAGTTTCATTGACAAAGACAAATTCACCACAGCCTCAATGGTAGAAGTACTCTTGACAGGTTGTTTGTAGGCTGCAGCAATAGTGAACAAAAGTACTTTCCAAAAGCTTTTTATCCCTCAGTTCTTTCAATATGACAACTTGACCATCATCATCGGTACCTCACAGGACTATAAGATAGCATTCATAATAAATATCATATTTAATATATCTTAAAAACCTAATAATAATGCTCTAAGATACAAAAAAAGTGATAAAGTAGAGGAACTAATTTAAGTGTAAATCAGGATTTTGCCACTATTTTTTTTTTTTTTTTGTGGTATTTTATGCTACATAATAATGAATTTTATAGTAATATAAATCAAGCAGAAAAGCATTGATTGACATGGATAAAATACATCTCTTGTTGGTGATCAGCTGCCTAGATATATATAGAATAGCAGTAATTTCAGAATTTAAAAATACAACATATATTGGAGTAAGGTATTTTAAATTTGCAAAATTGCTTATAAAAGGAAGCATACTTCTGAATTAACAGCACAACCATACATTAACTTAAAGAGTATTGCTCAATAATTTAGTGTTTTGAGTGAATTTGCACAAAACATGAGAAAAGTTTCACTGGGTAAAAGAACAGCTTTCAAAGTGTCTCCACTCATCTCGGTTTCCTGCAACTTCAAGCACTCTGTGTCTTCAGAACCACTCTGAATCCTACAGATTGCTTGTTCCAGACAAGTCTGGCAAATTTTAAACAGCAAAGTAATACCTGTGAAACATGTAGTCTGTAAAAAGTTTACTTTTAAAAACAAAACCTGCAGTGAATAAATTAAAACTTCAAATGGATCTCTAGGGACAAGCTTGAAAAAATGAGAAACAAAGCTATTCTGGTAAAACTGCATCAATATACTGTCCTGGGGCAGTACAGTGGACTGCAGTGATCAGTTTAGACCTCTGGATTACTAATACAAACTAATCACTTCGCCAATGTTTTAAGCAATGTGATAGGTTGGCTTTGGTGTTTCTGGTGTTGTTGGTTTTTGTGTGGTTGGTTTGGTTTTTTGTTTTGTTTTGGTTGGTTGGTTTGTTTTGTTTTTCTGTAAAGGAATTAAATAAAATTATTTGTGAAAAAAGGTGAACCAACTGAACACTCAGCTGCAAGATCAGCTGGCATAAATTTCATCTTTCTTACAGCTGATTCTTCTATGACTTTATTTCATGCATAAGGTCATTCTCGAGTTAGGTAGCTATCAATGCCATACTAGGTGACAAGTGTGTTTTATAAGAACTAAGCATTAGCCTTAAGGATTGCAAGGACATTCAATTTAGATGGATTAAAAAGTGTAGTCCAAAATCTGGATATAATTTCAATTTCTGCATCTCCAAAGCTAGGTGAGACATAGGATTTCTGGGTTTCTTTTGGTCTTAAATCTCCAAATCTCACCTAATCTGCAAAGTAGTTATAGCAGCTCTTCCCCAGAGTGGACTGTTGAAGTGTGCATTGATGGTTCAGTACTCTGTTCTTCATCCATAAAACATTTCATCTTCAAAAACTGTATTAGACTCTAGTCCTTAGGTTACAGTGAATCCCAAGTGTATCTACAAACATACCTACATACATATGACAATATGTAAATGATATACTTTCCATAGAAGAACAGTAATTTCTTTTTCAACAATACAGTTTACCTCTTCTTTACATTTATGTATCAACTCAGAATTTAAAAAGTAAATGCTGAGGATTCCCCTTGGCCACTGTTCTTCCTTCCATCTGGAAATCGGTTTCTAAAATAACTCACATTCAATTACACAGGTCACTTGTGATAGTGACTTCTCTTGGTGAGCACGAAGAAAAGTCTGCAGTATGTGAACCATGAAAAATTATGCACAGTATTTCATTTTAAAGATGTGCCAAATTAACAGAAGGTAATTGGGGTAGATTGTGAATGGTAGCAGCTGCTTATTTGCAAATGCTACAGACGCCACTTCTTTTTGCTTATAGTTTCTGTTAGGTACTTTCCTAACAACTACTATAGCTTATTTTTAGCTATGTCAACCCAAGCCAATATTCCTTATTGACTTTGTTGCTGCTTTTTCTTCCACCAGTTTAACTCATCACTTTACTATTACATATACAACTGCAGCCCTTCTAACACTATTTTATGTAAGCGGAGAAACGTTAAATAAGAGACGGTTTAAGATTAATTTTCTCTTTGTAGTATTTTTCCCAGATTTGAAATCTGCACTATTCTAGTATCATTAAGTGCATCTAATGTGAATGTTAAGAAAAGTATATGACAATATAAATAATTAAAAAATTATATTTAGCAATGTTTTGGAGGACACAACAGACAACTCCTCCTCCTCAACAAACATCTTGACATTATTTGTAGAACTACTTGGATGTTACTATTCTAATATTAGTTTGGGATTAGAAACTGACCAGAATGATAATGAGAGACATTATAATTTCCTTATATGTATGTGTACAAAAGATGAAAACTGGGTCATTTTTAGAACTTTCTCAGGAATTTATTTTGAGAGTTTGCACACAGTGAACCTTCTGGCCTCAAATGAGATGTGTTAAAAAAAATATAGGATTCTATTTGACTACATCTTGAAGATGCTACAGTCTTGAGTACATTTAAGAACATGCAGCACACCATGTTGAATATCAACATCTTTTTGGTCAAAAGAGCAAAAGGTTGACTTTCAGACAGCTTTCCCACTTTACACTCTTTTGTATTGAGAACTATTTTAAACCTATCATCTGAGCAGATTCCCAAAACTCGAAATTACAAATCCTCCTTGAGTATCTGAAAGATTTTTATTTAATATAAATACAAGCTACAGGAAATAAGATGTCCTGTAATATTATATCAAATATGCAATTTGCAATAACATTCCTTTATTAAAAATGCCAATTATACTTTCTCATAAAATTTAATTGAGGTCATTACCCTCCTGAGAAGTTATTTCTAAATTCTTTCTTCTAATAAGATTTGTTATTTTAACATTTTCCACATCAGTGCTTCTTTCACATCTATATACTTCTTATCTATTTATAAAGATAATAGAAATTACCCATCATTTGATTGTATTATTCTGCTATTAATAAGAAAGCTATCTTTTTAACTTCATATCTGGGTGATGAAATTATCAAGTATGTGTAAAATTGTAAATATGATCTTCTTAAAACCATAATTTACTACAACAAAATAGCATTTATTAAAATTGTAGTAAATAAAAATAACACAAAAGTTATGAATGAATTTTAAAGACAGTTTTCTCCTTTAATCTTGATTTAAAAAAATCAGGAAATGTATAATCATAAAAAGTAAAATTAATTTTTACATTGGGCTTACTGCATCATTGCCATGTACTTCACAAAGTTAAATATGGCTTGCCAATTCATTATGTAGGCAAACAAGGGAGGTCATATTATTCACTAAGAGATCTCAACTACTTGTTCCTATTTCACTCAGAAATAATATATTGGCTAGGACAACTAAGATTATTACCTTGGAGGTTTCCTAAGCCTCCTGGGATGCTTTATGTAAATGCATGTGGTGGAGGATACCTCAGCTGAAGGGCATAAAGGTTTCCTTTTTCATAATAAACTTGCCTTAGGTATGCTTGCCATTAATGTGCAAGTAGTCAGATATTCAAGGCAAAATTAATTCTCTTTTCAGTCCTTCAGATATTTAATACATTTGGGAAGGTCATTCATGCTGAAGTTTAGTATACACCCAGCTCTGGACTGAAAAAAAATAATTAATAATAACTTCCATCAAACTATTCTAAATATATTCATTCATATTTTATTATTATGTATTTAGACCTCAGGGAAATTAAATAGGGAGGTTGGTTTTTTTTGTTGTTTTTTTTTTCCCCTGCATTTTACTAACAATAGGCATATAAAAATAGGCAAAAAGGAAAAATTTGCTCTTAGTAAAAATAACATCCTGTCTTGTACAGTTTCTGTACAGTGAGAAGTTCACACCTCAGTGTACACACACTTAGTGGAAACCACTGCTTTAGTGTAAAAAGAAATTGGAGAAAACTGTTTAAGCAGTTATTCCTGTTGCACAATTGAGTACTTTCAACACAGAACAAAATGCTGCTAGTGTTACACTTTCCATGATAAAAGAGGCAGTGGATCTCCTCCAGTACGTGTGCATTACCTCACACAAAACTAGAACTGTAAAGTTGTTTCTTCAATACAGGACAACCTAATTTTATCCTCATGATGGTGATAAATGAGTGAACAAAGTAACAGGGTCTTATGTGGACCAAGTGGAGCATATAATTGAAATTAACATCACTTTTTAAAGTTGTACTTACCTATAATTGAGATTTTAGTATGCAAATAGCAGTTTATGACCCAGTATTCCCTATCTGTCACTTTCCCAAATTCGATTAAAAAAATAACTATTTCTCTTCTAGAACAGACCACATACAGAGAATGAACTATGCTGTCTTAACAGGGTCTCATAAAGCAGGATGGATGTACAGAAAGGTAGTTAGCTAAAGCTTGCAACTCTCCCGACTTAGGCTGGATTAGTTTATTCCCCACTTAGCTGTCACCCAAAAACCTAAGGCCAATGTAAGGTACCAAGAATTAGAAACATTTTTGTGAAGTAAAAAGTAAATTCACTGATTCATGATAAAAAAATTACATCAAGACCTATTTTATTTGCATAACTTTCCTTCTCAAAAATTATCTCTAAACTCACTTACTAGGTTTAAGGTTCCTCCATCTATGGTCCAGTGATAGCACTCTGATTCTTTTGATGATGGAAGTTCTAACAAAAAGAAAAGAAAGCGAAATAAAAGGAAAGATGATGAGCATGTTTATATAAAACATACCTCATTGTCTCTAAATTATACAGTGTTAGTCAAACCATGTAAGAAGCAAAACTTGGCTTTGAAGGCACCATACTTGCCAGATGTGAGAAGTGAAAGCACTATGAAAGTTTCACAGTTTCGTGCCTTTTTTTTCAATACCTTCCTCAATATCTGTCATTTGAGCTCCTGTTTCCACTTGATTTCCTTTTCTAGCCCCTTCCCCCACCAGAACATGTCATTAGGTTTGTGTGAAACACTTCTACAGAACTTCAAGTCCGTTCATACTTAACTGGAGAGTGGAAGCCAGGCCAGGAAGAACATGTATTATGCCATAAAACTAGGGAATAGACCTAAAGGCCTAGTTAAGAAAGAAGGGATTTAGTAAGCAATACTTTATGAACCTCTGAAAAGGAATAATTAAGTAGTATTTCTGTTAATTTCAAAGAGATGGGAGACACTGAAGATAGATCTGGATGAAATTCAACAACCATGAATCCACTTTTCAGACACTGTACTCTGCTTGTAATAGCAACAGAGTAAAAAAGTTTGTATAATTACTGCAGGACAAACTTAGAGCTTCCCTTTCAACACATGAATATTGCACAGTGCTTTCAGAAGTCTTATCTTAGATTTTGCATTCAGGTTCACCATGGAATTATTTAATATTTTAAAATATTTATTTCTTGAAATTGTACACATTTGTATATTAATCATTAAAAAAAATTATTAATGTATACTTAACACTTCATATTCAAAACAGCATACATTGAGATAATGGATTTTTTTAGTCATTGCTCTCATTCTTTTTCTGTACACTGACTTCTATGTGTTTATTTTGCAGTTATTCCTGTTTTCATATCATGGTGAAATTTCCTGTAAAATTTAGAGCATAAAAAATCTTTTTAAGAAAGAAGAGGAAACATGCCACCAGTTCAATTTTCAAATTATGATACATGGTTATTAGTAGGTCCACCAGACTTAGTAACAGTAGCATACTTGGGAAAGGAGGAAGAAACCACAGTGTAGATATAAAGCACGGTGGCCCTTGGATGCAGGTTTATTTCCTCCAGATAAGTCAGTAAGTCAAAATAATTTCTTTGGTAGACTCAAATTGATCATGGGGATTCTACCATGCTTTTCATAGGAAAACTGAAACATAATTTCAGAAACATGGATTGGAGAAAGATGGGAAGAATAAAAAAGACACATTCTGCTGTCCTAATGGCTTCATAATGCTTATTGTTATCAGCAGTGCAGCACATGTACTCTCAGAAATAACTTTATTTTAAAACAAAAAGAGTCTTCCTGGAAAGCAGTTTTATACTAAACACATCTTTACCAAAATAAGGATCAAAGAAATGTTAATTCTCATTAAATGAAACTAACATAACTGCAACTGCCTCCCTTTGGGTGCTTGCATGAATAAAGAATTATAGCTTTATGGCATTTTTTACCTCTGTAGTTAGAGTTTTGGTGTAAGATTTTATATTTATCTAATAGTTTTCTATAGCTTAATATGTTTGTCTTAAAAATATTTTTTTTAGCCAACAATAAAATATAGTTGGTATTTGCTTGTTACTTGTTAGAAAGTAAGCTTACATCCTGAGTGAAAGAACACCCATAAATGGAAAACAGAACTATTTTTAGCTATATTCTGTCACTTCTTTACATAATTATGCTGGTAGTAGTCCTGCAAAGAGCACCTGCATGGCAATATTTTAAAAGTAGGGTTATAAATTATCTAGAATGATTAAATTTTGAATTGCTAAAATCTTCAGTTATAGTAGGAGTCATTGTCCATATGTTAAATTTTCCAGAAAACAAAACAAAACAAAACAACAAACAAACCAAAAACAAAAACAAAAAAACCACCCAACATTATATCTTATTTATAAACTATTCTACTATCTATATTTCATATGCATCTAAAATATTTACATGATGATTACCGCACTTTAATAAATTCTGTTACTTTTTCTTCATTCAGTGTCTGAATGAATCCTTACAGATAATTGTATATCTTTTCTATACTTTTTAAAGAGGAACAGAAATTAAAGGGCAGAAGAAGAATGGGAAAGATTATTATTTTGCACATTAATACTTTTGTTCACAAGCAAACACAGTACTTAAATTTATGCAGCTACAGTAGAAGTCTCTTGGCCAAACACTATTTAAGTTACCATAGTTTTTGTTTTTCTGGGAGGATAGGGTTTCGTTCCTATCAATAAATAAAAAATATTCATTGCTCTGGGAAATGTATTGATCTATATCAGTCAAACAGGGAGGATTACATAGATACATACATCAAACAGCTGCTCAGATGTGAGTGAATTAAAAAAAAAAAACAAAAAAAACCCCGAACCAAAACAAAAGAAACAAAAAAACCCAACCAAACAAAAAAACCCCAACAACAACAACAAAAAACAAACAAACAACCCCAAATTTTTTTGCTACCATGTAACCAAATATAGCTTTGGTAACAATAACGATTCCTGTATTTTGAAACTATGACCCAGTTCCCTTAATAATCCATTTGCTTTCAGATGTATCACACGGCAAAGAAAAATACCCTGTCATTTGTGAACTGTCTGAACTTGATCAAGCATATACTAACTGATAATGACAGAAACCTGCGTGATCTGTTAGGTATGGAACATAAACCCTATGTTCACTTCAGCTACTCTGTGAGGCCTCATAAAATTTTGAGAGAGTTACACTAAGCTAATAATATATTGCTGCATCAATTGAGGAAAAAAATACCCATGAAAGTGTTCCTTTTACATGCTCTAAAGCCTCCTGAAAGGAGAGGAGGGAGAAAGAAGCAGAATAACCAGATTTTTCAGTGTAGCATATGTAATGGTGTCAGAAAGGCTTTGTGCAAACACTAGTACTTGCTTCCTGAGAGGAGAGATTTAAAAATGTGAATATCAAGTTAATAAGATTTGAGTGTCACAAACTATTGTTTTTAATAAATGACTTGAAAGAAAGGGACACTCAAGTACAAGAAATTTGCCATATGCCATTACGTGATTTTATAAACATGCCTCAATATTGTACTCAGTTTTGCTACTAGAAGGTTATGAGGGACAACTTAGTGAGGAAGATGATATCTCTGCTAGATTTCCAGATAGCTCGATTCCCAACTATATTCATGTATGGAAGGTATTATTTTAATACAGTATATAACAAAACAATGAAGTAAATAATCTATGTATCAAAATAGGTATTTTTCAAATATCTGAATGTACAGCTCCTTTTTGTTAAAAAAGTACTTTCATGTTATTTAACCTGTATTTGTTTTTTACATTAATTTAATAAGAACAAATATATTTGAAACACTCTAAAATTTTCCAATTACTTCAATTATTTTATAAAATCCTAAATATTCAGTTAACTTGTAAGGCTCATCTCATAATTATTCTCTCAGAGAAGCAAAAGCATACAAGCTAAATGCCCTGCCTGTGGGTACCAATTTCACATCAGAAAAATCCTTTAGGTGAAAAATTCCTATCCACCCTTGGTGTTCAAATCACTAAAATCTGCTTCTTTCAAAAGCTGTAAGTCAACAGTGTCCAGGTAGTTTTTGACATGATCATTGAACTTCATCCGAAAGCATAGATTTTTAGAAGATAAGGGACTTACCTACCCTAAATTTTCTCAGTATTGTATACTACAAAGTAGTATTGCTAAGAGAGTTTTTGTAGATAAAATCTTCATGACAGTGTGACTGGTCCTATCTTATTGTCTAGACCTCATATTTACTAAACCCCACATAAGTTGCAGACACAGTGATCAAACCTGCACTCTTCAGTTGTCTTCATTCTTTCTTCCAGGAATCTGAGACATAATTGCTAACCTCCGAGACATGGTTACTCTTCTTCCACCTCCATTTACAGGAAAATGTGATTTAGTGAATTCTGGCGTACCCAGCAAACAGCTGATGACAGTAAATTAGCATCAGCCACTCACTCAAGCTTTCCCATGTTCCTCAGCTCCAGCTTGGGACTCCTCTCCCAGAGCTTTGCAACCTACTGTACACCAGCCAGGACTGATGATACCATTAGAACAGGTTCTTGTATGGCAAAATGCAGCATGCTGATTATGAGCATGATATTACTGCAATTCTGGATTAAACTAGTCTGCTGGTCCCAGAGCTGAGACCCACTGATGGCAAGTGGCTCCTCAAATTCTGCATCTTGCTAACATTTAAGCCATTATGTTATTCTGAGCAGGTCAGATAAGATGCTAGAATTACCACATAATTTTAGGCTGATCCTGTGCTGCCTGTTGCCAGCCCAGCTTCAGCCTGAAACCCTCTCATTAATATCAGCCAGCATGCTCAGGATCAGCTCCTTGTATCTTGACATCATGAGAGAGGTCACTTGCTAGTGGGACCCTAATGGTTGCTGCTCCCCCAGTTGAGCAGCTGCTGTCAAAATTGTGTTAGCAAAAGGGTATCCAGAGCAAGGCAGTACTGTGTCCTGCCCCCAGTCATGTTTGTGAGTCCTTTGGATACTTAGCTAAGAGAAGGGTAAAGGTTAAGCTTCAGATCCAGCATTCTGGTAAGTTTTGCATTACACTACCAGTAAAGCAAAGCAAAAAGATACATAGTACTAACAAGCCCTTGTAAGGCAAGTACAGATATTTGTTCTTTTTCCAGCTGAGTTAGGTAAGAATCACATTCCAAATTGCTTGTTCTCTTCCCAACTCATAAATCTGCTCCAGATTCAGCAAAATGCTGAAAACAGAAATGCTTTTAACCAGAACACTCCCTGCTATTCCCCTGCAATATGGATTCGGTCTGCTTCGGGTTATGAAGCATTCAGAGCTCAGGTCTCCATGCTATGTTATTCTGCTTGAGCTGCTAAGTTATTATGACAAAGAAGTGAACACAACTTCTGTTGCAGGCTCATTGGATGTCCAAATGGAGAGAGGAAAGAGCTTGACATCTCCTGCTACATCCATCTATTTCCAGTGGAAGAGGAAGTTGCTTTTTGACTGTAACTCATTTCAGCATAAATTAGAGAAGGGAAGCATTTAAATTTGTGTGGCTTTGATTCCTCTGAAAGCTCTCAGGTTTTCAGGGTCTGTTCCTTCATCCATTAACCATGTAAGGAGTTTAAACAGATTGCAAACTATGAGCATCTGACTCCTGTTCTGACATTCCAGTGAAGTGTTGCTTGAGTTAGAAGTACAATATTTCACCCATGATGGTCAGAGTTATGTACAGGCCTGGAATATCACTTACACTGACACTTTCACTAATTGCAATAAAAAGGTGACATTTTAAGGATATTATACTCACAAGCTAAGAGCTGAGAACTGTGTTGGCTTTTATTCTGAACTTTCAGCCAGACTCACCCTAAAGCATGAATAATGCTCCTACACATTTTTTACCTTATCCTTTAAAAAAGTGGTGCAGAGACAAGAAGGGAAAAATGCCTGGTTTATATTAAACTCTGAGACAACATTTAGTCTCAGTTCAGTTTCTAGTTTGGAAAATCAGGCTACTTTGGAGGAACCATGAATGAAGAAACAATCTTATCTCTGTAATTTTACCTGGTAAAGGTCTTAAACAACAGCTGGTATCTGTGCCAGACATAGGAATATTTCTTCAGGATAAAGAGGGACAGCTCAGCTTAAAAACCAACCAACCAAAACCAGAAAAAAATTACAGAAGTTTGTTTCTTTCCCACTTCAAATGTTATGACAAGTCATTTCATCTCCCTTGTGCTCATCTCTAAATATGCGAATAATATTTTGCTACTTCACAGACATTTTTAGAAGCTGAATTAATGCGGTCACTGCATTGAAGTAGCCTGTCATTGTTTAACTCTGTTATATTGCTTCAGAGGAAAAAAAGCAGAAACAGCAGCTACTGCAGCAGCAACATTTACAGCACATATAATAGATACAAAAGCACAAAGGCAATTAAACAAATTCTGGAAGCAATTTTTAAGGACTAAGTGCCAGTATTATGTGCTTAATTTTTTCTGCAGTAATGGAAATAGGAATCTCAGCTGTACAACTGAGGGTATATCTGGAGCAGGTGAGAGCCATCTGACAAAACAAAACAAAACAATAGGCTTGATGAAATTTTAAGGAAAGGTAGGCAGAGTTGTAGGGGAAGGTCAGACAGGTGTCTGCCTGCTAAGCGTGAGCCTCAGATTTTTAATAGTTAAGAGGGAACCTGGATATACCAGAAGTATTATCAAGGAGACAGATACCTTCCTGTTCAGACAGTTCAGGCATCTGGGTGGTATGGAAATCAGAAAGATCTCTATCTGGGAATTAAACATCCATACAAGGACATCCTGCTTACAATGTTGATTACTACAACACAAAAATATAACTGAATAGATTTTTTACTGAATTACTGAACAGTAATCTGATGTCCTCCTGATAATCCAAAAACTTCACTTCTCTCCATTATTACATTTTAATTAACATTTTATGTATAACTTGGTCAAATTATAAATATTTTATTTCTAATTTGGTCAAGCCAAATTTGGTGTTAAAATGTAAAACCTGATCAAGGAAATTCTTCCTCTCTCTATATATATGCATTTTTTTTTCCGATTCAAAAATATAACCTTAAATATATTTTTATTCATATTACTAAATGAGGAAAAAAACCTCAAAGAATATGACAGTATCTGTAAGCTAAAATACATATTTACAGGCTTATTAAAAGGAACACTTGGAGTAACTAAAGTATTTGTTCTACAGAACTATTCACTCTTATTCTGGAGGTAAATACAAGTTATCAGTGAGACTGAAAAAAGTATGATTGTTTCAAAAGTAGGTATAACTCACCTTTTCATCCAAAAAAGCTAGAAAAGGAAAGCAAAACCAAATATTTTCTTTGCTTTTCAAAACATAGTACTTACGTTATTAATAAAAAAAATGAAAAGTAAAAAAAAATAGCAGTAGATCTACTAGAAGCACAGGCCTCTTTTTATTCCTCATGGGACTATAGAAGAGAGAAAAAAGAAAGACTGCTAGTATATAAAAGTAAAAATCAGATAAGAAAATCCTAGTCAATATATTTTTTCCTTCAGTCAAGCTATTTTTAATACATACAGTCCTGTCTCTTTCTAGGAGACATATGTTATTGGAAAGATTAGTTTTGCTATACCTATTGCTTCTGCCAGCCTGCATCATAGTAAATTTAGAGATGTGCTGACAGTCTAATACCTGCTATCAGCTTCTACCTATAGATAAGAGGTGAAAAAACATCTGTTGAAGGCCAGGCTTAAAAAAATTTCCTAGTTGGCTGGATTCCAGCAAGTTTCTAAAATCTCAGCCTGTTGAGCAGTTTCTTCATAAAAGTGAAATGCTACTATGAGGGATATCAAATAATAATAATATCTGCCTTCTTATTTTAATATACAGGGTGAAAATTTCTAAGGTTATCTCCCAAAAGCTTTAAAATTAATTAACATAAAATGCAATGTAAAATACAAGTAACTGAGTCATTGTGCAAAACTAATGAGGTACTTATGTATAAACCTGATTTGGCAGATTCTCATCCTTAAAGATGGCTGGATAGAAAGCTGCAAACATTAGCTAAACAATAGAAACAGCAGAGGATGAGTACACAAAACCACTATTTCAGATGTGCTCAGTTCTGACTTTTCCTAGCAAAAAGGAAAGAAATAAACCCCTTTTTTTTTCCCCCCTATTCAGTTTCAGATCAAACTAAACTAGCAAAAAATATTGACACCTGTCCCATTTCAGTTATTCAGAAAAATGCATGTGCCCTATGTTGCCTATTTCTCAAAGCAGATGTTTAAAAATCAGGCTTAAAAACATTCAGATATGACCCTCATGCAATATATGAATCAGGATGCATACACACATACAATTCCTCTTCTTCCAAAAGAAGGTGAGAGAACACCACATAGTATATTGCATAGCTGTGCTCGCGTTCTTCCTCTCCACTTTTCATTTCAGTTAAAAAGTTCCTTCAAGTATGTAGTATTTTTGAGAAGAAAGTCAAGGGGTGCCCAGAGAAGTTGTGGATGGCCCATCAGTGGAAGCATTCGAGGTCAGGCTGGACAGGGCTTTAAGCAAGCTGATCACTAGAAAGACATCCCTGCTCAAGGTAGAAGGGCTGCATACAAAAAATGTCTAAACCATCAAATATGTTATCTCATTACCATATGATATGTCATACTTGTAATCTAATTTCAAGTAGACATACAAAAAAAGTTCCACAAGTTCATAAAAGTATATTAGATATTATAGGGGATGCCTGATACTGAAACCAATAATGACTGAAGGAAAACAAGAGGCGAAGAGTTTTAAGGACTTCTGCACACTCTGTGAAGAAGAGAAACACACAGTTTCAGCAATGACTCAAGTGGCCCAAGGTCAGCTGAAGATAATTTTCAGCACTATAAAGAGAAACCCCCTTGAAGTGGCTACGAAGAAATTATGGAAATTTACTTGGTGGGGATTTTCTTTGCTTGTTTTTTGTTGTTGTTGCTGTTGGGTTTGTTTGTTTTAATACGAAAGCTATAACCCATCCAAAATATTTTATTATTTTCATCAGGATTTTAAAATATCTCCTTTTTTTTTTTTTTTTAATCAGTGTGACATGAATCAGTGTTAGTTCTTAAACTAATACAACACATTCCTTAGCCTGCCACTGGATTGACTTACATGAGCTGTAGCTCAAATCCCTGTTCTCATTATGAAGAGGGATTCAGGATATTAGACAGTTCGTGTAATGTTGTGCTGCATTATCTTTTCCCCACTGGTTAGTGTGATGTGTATCATGGAAGGTATACAACTTGAAATGTTAAAAACTCACATGAAGAAAAGCCTCACATTTCACTTTAATCTCTTAAAATGTCTGGCTTTCTTTGGCAACACAGTTGAATTTCTTTTTATTTTATTTTTTTATTATTTTTTTTTTCTTTCATTCTCACTGCTTTTGTAGTCATAAAAGCTCTATACCTGTTGACAAGACAAACTGGTTGAGGTAGACTGAAAAAGACAGTTTAGCTCCCTTGACTAGGAATGTTTCTGCCTGCACCAACTCAGGTGTTATGGAAAACTCAGGACACTAATGGCACAGAGGGACTAAGAGAAGTGGAAAATTATCTTCTAAGAGATCTGTAATCAGTGTTGTTAAAGAAAGAGCCTGTATCTATAAAGTTATTATGCTTATATCAATTTACAATACTTTAAGGCATAGGCTTGGCCAACAATATTTCTGGTAAGTAAATGAATCAGTAAAATCAAACAGAAGAGTAGATGTCTTCCTGGATCATAAATGGAGCATTCACATTCATTCTTCTTAATTTTCCCATGTATGAATTTGATCTTTCACAACTTGAAATACCTTTCACTTATTTCTGTCAGAACTTATTTCTGTCTGATGTACAGCTTAGTTATCTTTAGACAACAATTACTAGAATAGACTGCATTAGCTTATGTATGTTTTTTAATATACAGGTTTGGTTTTGCCTTCCATGTTCTTGACCTCAGAAATTATTTTATGATCAGTGTAAAATTGCCACTAGTGTATTACATGAAGGATGAAAGGTCTCAGAGTTATGATTTAAAGGAACAAGATTAACTAGAACACAACAAGGTAAGAAACAATATGTTTCAGTTTCAATCAGGATTGTCAAACAGTATCTGAAAAACACAGGATAATATCGGAGAAGCAAATACTGCAAGAATACTGTAGTAGTAACAGTTTTATGTTTTATGAGATTTGAATAGCCCCTCTCACCTTTACTTAAAAAGCAGCTTGAAAGTAATATTCAGAAATTCAACTTCTGCTCGAGACCTAAAGAAGTTCTGACTAGATAAAAGAAAACAAAATACACCCCTATGTGTCCTTAATCATGAAATGACCAGGGTGTCTGAGAGGGTCTGCCACCTCCACTCTTGAAGACACTCAAACTTTACAGGGAAAGACTCTAAGCTACTTGACTAAACATTGACATTAGCCCTGCTCTGAATAGTGTCTCAGATAAGCCCCCTTCTGGTCTAAACTATCCTACATTTCTGTGATTCTATTGCATAGGAAGAGGAGGATTTAAGTGATAGGCTATGCTTATTAATGTAAATACTGAGGAGGTGAGCTTCCACCTTGTAAGTAGAAACTGGAAGGGGTACCAGAGGTCCCACTGACTAGTATCCCTCTGAGTGAGAAACTGGAAGGTTCCCTCTCCTGTATTTTCTATTTCCCTAGGAAAGTTCAAAGCAGTTAACAGAGGAATAATATTCAAAGCCTATCCAAGCTCAGTATATCCATCAGAATCAGCGAGGAAATTTGAATTTTGCCATCCTCCTTTTCATGAACTATACAGATTATGTACAGAAGAACAGAAGATGCATTATATGTTTTCAACACAAGGCAAAAATAACTTATTTATTTATAGCATTCACACTGATTCAGCATCACCGAGGGAGGGAGGTGACTCAAAGCAATTTTAACAGTTCAGAAAAAAGCCTTGGAAATTCTGTTAGGAGTTTTTTAGTATCTAGGATACCTGTATGGACAGAAAGGTTAGTCTTTTACTGATAATTTTCTTACTGGATGTAGTCATAAATGCACAATTAATGATATCTCAATATCTTAAATTATGACCTCATATTGGCTGTATTTCTGTGAATGCTCCTGGCAGGAACAGAATGCTGTATGTAGAAAGCTGTATCTTAGTTGAGCTTCAAGACATTTAATATTTTATCTCAATTTAATAAACTACAAAAATACCTCAAATACACTAGATGGAGGCACTTCTCAACAAGATAGAAAGGTTGGCCACTGACTAACTTGACAGAAATAAGAGTAGAATTATGTACCCATAACTTGGTTGAGATTGTAATCAGACGGTTAATACATTCAGAAAAATCTTCATATACTGCGACAAAATCTGTTGGTATCATTTATATATGAAACAGCTATATATAAAATATTTACATATATGCAGCTGGTAGATTTCATACTAAGTCATGTTAAGGGATTATAACCCTTTAATGTTATGCAGGAAGACTAATGGTTTTGTAGGTATGACTTCCTTTGGCTAAGCTGTTAAAAATTAAGGATCAAATCTGCTTGAGCCCTGCTCACTTTAGCAAGATCTTTAGCCCTCAAAACTCTTGAGCTAGCTCTGAGTAACATACAAAGGAGACTGACTTGTACACTTACATTCTGGCTTTTGGCTTATTGGCCTGCTAAAGCTTCAGTTACTCAGAAGATATTTAACTGTATAACATAATAAAATGTCAATAATAATAATAGTAACAACAATAACACGTTTTACTTTTTGTTTTCAAAATATAAGGCAACCTAAAAGCTGCATTTTTTTTCCCTTTTTTTTTTTAATTACTCTTTGCAATGAAAACACAATGTACAATGTGTATGCTGAAAGGCATTCCCAGTTGATTTGATCATAAATGAGAGTATTTGCAGGTGGCGGAAGGGAAAACAGACCAGAGATATAATTGAGAATTTTCCCATTACCTAAATTCTGTGCCAATGCTGTGTCAATAAGAGGAGATTTATTCTATTCTACCTTTCTCTTCAGCTATGCACTTCCTGTTAAATAGATCAATACTTGTGACTATCAGAAACTGGCTTAATATTCTTAATGAAGGTTCATTTCAGGTTCATTCTGGTTACAAGGCAGTTCTTTTCTATCTTTTAGAGGTCACATTTTAGACTTAGTATTCATTTGTAGGTGTAAGTGATCTTCATTTAAAGTTCATATTTGAAATCAGGAGCAGTTACACCACTAAGCAGCAAACACGATGAATTACAAATAGCAATAATGCTCAAAGAAATTTTATTTTTCCTTTATCCCTTTAAGATGCATATACACTTTCACTTCTTACCAGCATAGGCATAACTTCCTGGAATTGCACCAAAATAAATCTATCATTATGGCAAATAATTTTCTTTAAAACTTCTCACTTTCTTTGGTTTTAAATGGAAAACCTTCTTCTGTTACACATCTGGAAAAGGAAGAAATATCTTACAACTGGAAAGTAGAATAAGTCACCTGAAGACATCAACTCATTTAAACATCTAACTACCAACAAAGAAGAAAGACTACAGATGTCATAAGCACCAACTGCTATGAAGTCAGCAAGCTCTGTAGGTGTTGAAAATATTTAACAATGAATTTTGGGTTAAAAAGTTAATTATGGCCTTGGTTTTGACATACACAGTTAAAATGTGGCTATTTTGTGTTTAGTAGACTTTGTAGTCAGACTATTGTCATATATCAGCAGTTAGGTCTTAAACATACAGTTGACATTACTACAGATTAAAGCTGATGACTATAAAAACTGCATCCCAAAATTAGCTTTTCTAGCAAAATAGAAATTTGATTGTAAGTTGTTTGGTTGGTTGGTTGGCTGGGTTTTTTTGGGTGTTTTTTAAATTTTTTTCTACTATCATTACAAACTACCATGATGACCTTTGAAGCTGAATAAAATCTATCAAACTACTTCCTGTGAAGAAATCAGCTAAATTGACAGCTTAAGGGCTGGCCTTTGGATGACTGATACCAATTCTATGAAGTTATCTTTGGCAAATATTCTAAACTGAGTAGATACCATGTACTATTTGATGAACAGAAATAGCCTGCAGTTTCACATACTATGGATCATATAGAAAAAAAAATAATTGGAAGAAAAAGATGCAGTAAAGACTCTAAAAAATGTGTCTTGGAGGAAGCAAGCATTCATAATCAACTTATGTTGATTTGCTTCATTTTGTTTAGCAGGGAGGAAGGCCTGAGAATTGTGACTGAGATGCTTTTCCATCCATAGGATACTCTGGTCCCTTTCAAGAAGAAGCACATTGCTGAAGTGTAATTTTTGTAATATTTCAGTAGTTAAACCATTCACAACCATTTGAACTAGTGAATTTCTGTTTGCTAAGAGGGGCAGCATCAGGATTTCATATTATATTCAAGATTATTGGACATTAAACTTGGGATGTGGAACTTCCTGACTTGAATTAATCTAATCTTAGTGTCTAACAGCACAACTTTGATCCCTCAAGGCACCATAACAAATACCTACTTACTAAACAACCAATATTTTTCAAATACATGTATATCGAGAGAAAAAATATCTTTGCAGAGTACTACTTAGGAAAGCATGCATACATTTTGACTCTTATTTATTCAATTAAAATATTTCTCACACAGCTGAATGCATTCCTAACATGTATCAGCTAACATGAGAAAGACTACTGAAATACTTAAAGACCCAAAAGGTAAAAAAAAATGTTTTACCTAATCTACCTAATTTTCCATGTCTTTTTTTTTTTTCTGCAATGCTTTCTGTTATTTAGAACAAGACCTGTAATTATATTCTATGTACAATTCCTACAGTAGAAAAGTAAAATATATCATGTTTTATGTAACATAAAATACATGCCAAACATGAGACTATCATTCACCCAAAAAGCAATTTAAACTCCACTCTATTAAGAAGAAATAAATCTAAGTTGAACAGAGTATTTCCTACAAAATTCCACATTACAGTCTACACTGAAGTAAAGCATGCTGATAATAATAAACTCAAATGCATAATGGTATTTTCTAACAATTTTTACACTCCTTTCTGAAGGATAAAACAATGCTGTGTAAATAACTCTTTACTTTCAGAACAAAACTAGGATGCAATAATAGTTTTATTACTTCCAGATTAAAGCAGATAAATGTGTTTGTAGCACTTCAGCAAATTGGTTTCAAATCAAAGTCTGCCATTCTTCTAACTACAGCACACTTACCAATTTCATAGCAAATACAATGAGGTCTAGAAAATGTATTGTTTGTCCACCTTTATTCCCTAATTATCACATATGAAAAGACTAAAAAGTTAATATTTTTTCTACATGACTTAGCTGCATTAGAATCCCACTTCTCTCTTGCCTAGCCATTTTAACAATAAAAGGATTCAGACGTAAAATATATGTAATATATTATTTAGTCTTCATATTTCATAGATTTTAGACTACTTGCTATTTCTAAATAAAACCATGACTGGAAATAAATATAATGGGATGGCTATAAGAAGCAAATGCACTGTAAATGGATTCCACAGTTAGCTGTCCACTAATATGGACAGTGTTTTTCTCTAAGCTACAATTTTTAATCCAATTTATTTTACAAGAAATAAAGAATTTTAGCATTCCTTAAGAATCTAGGAGAAGAAATTAATTTTTCTATATTGTGGCACTTTGCACTCCTGAAAGAAAGGCATCTAAACCATCCTAAACTTAGTTTCCTTTATTTTATAATTATACTGTTATCTTCTGGAAAACTTAGCCTCAAGACCTAAAATCAGTTTACTGGACAGTGTTAATTTCTTATGAGAATAGCTTACTATATTGGATAATATCCATTTACTACATGAATTTAATTTAGAATTTAATTTAACTTTAATTAAATTTTTCCTACATGTTGAAAAGACCTATATCTAACCACATTCAACTTCAGAAATGACTTTATGTTAACAACCAATTTATCAATTTTCACTATAGGGATTATATGTACAGCACGAATACACAAAAGGAAAAGGAAAACAAAACCCATTCAGCAATACTATGACATGTAAAGGGGGAAAAAAGTTTATCTACTTAATTCACCTATTCTATATAAAAATAACTTATGACATCTTTTAATAAAAAACATGCTGTTTCTTATTGTTTAAACATATCATTGAAACAATGCTGAGTAATAAATTCACATGCCAGAGAAAATAAAGACCTTTAATGTTTATACATTTAGCTTTATTAATTAACATTCTTGATCTTTAAAACCTTTGGTTTGTAGATACTTCCCAAAAAAGGCATCCCTGTTCTAAAACATGAGAGACAGCATCACAGTGCAGTTGAACAAATGAATCACACATGGCATTCAAAGAACAGGAAATGTAAAGCAAGATTAAGGTGCAAATTTCCTTTAGATCATCAGCAATTCTTACAACATAGCAACTGCTACCATCATGTTACAAGTTGATGTATAAGCATTGGAAGAAACAGCATGAAGTTTATAAAATATGAATCATCATGCTCCAAGCTTTTATTCGTTACACTTCCAAAATATCAAGTGAGATGGAGAAAGTTTAGAAAATTATGATCCAGACTTGGGTTGCTTACATTCCACCTCTATCATTCTGCTCAGTGTTTTCTATTTGCTTTTTCTAGGCTGTCATACATGTTTGGTCTAGATTAGATACTGCCATAAGTATATACCTGCATCTGAACAGGAAACAACTGAGACAGACAGTAAAGAAGGTGAAAAGCTGAGGCTAACATTGCAGTAAGAAAAAAGTCCCAATGGTACTGATGACTCTAAGGAGGTTTATAAAGTAAAGACTTGAAATACTTAACATATGAGAAGATGGAGGGGATTTTATTACAACTACTAAAGGTGTTTCCATGTCAACAGGAATGAACTTTAGCAATTGCATTTTGAAATACCTGTGGAGCAGAAGCTGGAGGCCAGACAAGATATAAGGAATTTTAAATGTCATTAGTTGGCTACATTTTGACAACTGCTACACTCCTTTCTTTACATACTCTTTTAGTACCTTTACCTCAAGGTGTTTAGTGTTTTGGCAAGCATTCTTAGAAGATAAAAAAAAAAGCATAAAATTAGTTTCAAAAGTACTAATTTTTCTACTTCTCCTTCAGAAACCCCAACATTACATGCCAATTTCCACTTTGGTTTTGTTCAAATCTATTTACATGCCTGAGAAGTAAAAAAAAAAAAGTTCAGAATTATATTTTAGGCAGTCCATAAACACCTGGAAGAACTTTTGTTTTCTTCCTTGGAACTGTTCATTACAGTCTCACTTGAGGCTCTGGGTACTTCTGCAAAGTAGGTTACTGATGCTCTTGAATCATGTGAGTAAACAAAGAGGGAAAGAAGGCTGACAATACTGCAAGCTGAACTATGGGGAACACTGGAGGGACAAACTGCCCAAGGAAAAATCAACAGATCAGTGCAGCTACAAGACAAAATAAAACAACCACTTTTCCTCTTATATCAAACAAAATAAATTCAGACATACTACTAGGAATAAAGGAGTCTTTCCAAAGTAGTGTAGAAAAGTCCCATTTCCAAATCAGAAGTCATTGCTGTGTCATATGGAAATAGAGATCTGGTGGAAGAGGAAATGGTGGTAGGTCCTTCTCAAGAGATTACCATGTCATCTTGTACAAAGGATAGCCCTGCTGAGCTAAGGAATCCATGTGAAAATAGAAGGCTGGCTGCAAGGGTGGATAATTATGATTTTACGCATATAGTGTGGTTTGTAATCCCACAGAGAAAAACAGTGACGTGGTTATGAGTACAAAAAGAGAACTATACAAAATGTCTGAGTAGGTTTGTAGAAAATCCTGGGATCATGATCCATGGTCCTGTGTTACAAGAAAAAGTAAGCCAGAAACTACAGAAGCAAAATAGGACCAGGCTGTCTATTTCCTATAGGAAGCTGAGAAGAGGCTCTCCATGCTAGTATTCTTGAAACTACTCTAAGGATACAGAAAACAAGACAGAAAAGTTATTGAGGAGGCAAAGTTAAAATACATGTTTGATTCGCAGAGGGACAAAATGAGGTATAAAGATTATCAGAAACAGGACACATTTCTGGAAGGGAGGGAGCTCATGGAGGAAGGTCAGACTTCCCTTAAACTATTACAGAATCATAGAATCATTTAAGTTGGAAAAGACCTTCAAGATCAAGTCCAACCATTACCCTATTCTACATGTCCACTTCTAAACTAAGTTCCTTAGCACTATTTATACACAGCTTTTAAACATGGTCGGGGACAGTGATTCAACCACTTCCCTGGGCAGCCTGTTCCAATGGTTGACAACTCTTTCAGTGAAAAAATTCTTTCTAACATTGAACCTAAATCTCCCCTGGTGCAACTTGAGGCCATTTCTTCTTGTCCCATCACCTCTTACTTGTGAGAAAAGACTGGCACCCACATCTCTACAATCTCCTTTCAGGTAGTTGTAGAGGGCAATTATGTCTCCCCTCAGCCTCCTTTTCTTCAGACTAAATAGCCCCTGTGACCTCAGCCACTCCTCATAAGACTTGTTCTCTAGACCCTTCATCAGCTTCATCGCTCTTCTGTGGCCTGGCTCCAGCACCTCGATGTATTTTTTGTAGTGAGTGACCTAAAAGTGAACACAGTACTCCAGGTGCCGCCTCACCAGTGCCAAGTACAGAGGGACAACCACTTCCCTAGCCCTGCTGGCCATACTATTTCTGATACAGACCATGTTGTTGTTGGCCTTCTTGGACACCTAGGCACACTGCCAGCTCATGTTCAGCCAGCTGTCCATCAATACCCCCAGCTCCCTTCCTGGATGGAAAGCCGGGAAGCTTTCCAGCCACTCTTCTCCAAGCCTGTAGCATTGCAGGGGTTTGTGGTGGCCCAAGTGAAAGACCCAGCACTTGGCCTTGTTGAACTTCATACCATTGGCCTCAGCCTATTCAGATCCCTCTGTAGAGCCTTCCTACCCAACTTGGTGTTATCTTCAAACTTATGAGGGTGCATTTTATCACCCCATCAACATAACTGATAAAGATATTAAACAGAAGTGGTACCAATACTAAGACCCAAGGAACAAAACCTGTTACATTTTAATAATAACAATGTATTAATAAAGAATTAATTATTAATCTAAGAAATAATAAATAAATTAATTTTATTTATTAGTTTATTAGACCCAAGTTGTCGGATTTTCATGTCAAGGGGTTCACACAACAGTTTTAAAGATAAAAATGAGGAATACCAATAGATATTACAGAATACCTTAAAATAAGATATGCTGAAGTTTGCTGTGCTCATAATGCACTCTACAACCACAGTCAAAATGTCCTGTATTTTCCTGTTCTGAAGGACAGGACAGAAGTTGGAAATACTGTGAATTGTGAATACTGTGAACAGAGAATTGTCAGAATACACTGGCAGTGAAACAGAGGACAGTGAAGCAATGATACATGTGAAGTCCAAGAAATAAAATGATGAAACAAGAATGCCTGTTCTTAAATAAGGCTATTGACATAATAATCAGATCACCAGCTGGAAGTAAGGAAGACAATCAATTGAACATTAATTCTAGGATGCACAGCATTACAAGGAAGATAGAATAGGATGATACTATTGAAGAGATGCTTTTTATCAGTACTCATAGTGCACACATATTCTTGTAGGTGCAAAAAAAAAAAAGTGATAAAAAAAAATCATTATGGTTATACTTCATTTACAAAAGGAATTATAGTAAAATGTGAAACCTTATTCAGAAGAAGGAAAAAAAATGTAAGTTAAAAGTTGAATCTTTAAAGATGTTGCAGAAAATGTGTAAGCATAAAATTCCTAAGACTTGGAACAAATGAGTCACAAAGAAATGAGGAAGGACCAAAAAGAAACCAGTGTGGCTAAAGAGTAAGAATAAAAATGGCAATCAGAAATTAGAAGAAGTAAAACTGTGTTTGAGTGAAGAAAATGGGTATGACCATAAGCTCTGGAATTTTAAGTGAAAAAATGCAAATAAGACAGACCATTAAAAAGTTTTGGGAAAATGTGCAAAAAGCACAGAAACTAGTAACAAATCCTTTTTAAAGCACATCAGAAGCAGGAAGCTCATCACAGTGCCTTTAAGGTCAACAAAAGCTCAAAGGTATAAAAGAAGCACAAATAACCAAATTAATGTTTTGCATCCATAGTGACCGACACAGTCTGGGGAGATGCCCATAACCCAACTCCTATTATACAGGACTTAGAAAGTAGAAAAGTGAAACTAAGGGTCAACACAAGAGATCACTGAACAAATGGACAAAATAAGAAGTAACAAATAAGTAACACCAGACAGTATTTATCCAAGAGTTTTAAAAGAACTCAAGGATGAAAGATCTTAAGTACAAATGGTGGTGTGTAAACCCTCACATAACACTGTCTCCCTACCAAAGGCTTTGAGAATAATTAACCCAGTGCTAGATCCAAGAAAGATACAGAAAACTGCAGAACATTAAGTTGTCATCTGTACCAAACTAGTGGAAATTACTCTGAAGTAACTGGGCAATCACCCAGATAAATAAGAAGTTATGGGCAGGAGTCAGCTTTTGAGAGGCAAGACAAGTCTTGCAGATGCACTAGGGTTTTTTTTTTGAAGGAATGAACATGCCATAGGATCCATCTGATCTGGTTTACTTAGATTTCCATATGACATTTGCTAAGTTCCATCAACAACAGTCTGCTAAAGAAATCAGTCTCTTGTTAGACAAAAGAAGTCTCTTACATAAAAGAATAATTTGATGAATGTGTGACAAGAAAGAGTATGGAGTAATGGTGAATTATCACAGTGAATAGGATTACTAATTCAATTGCAGAAGAGTCAGGAATAAGATCTATGCTATTCAAGAGATTCAGACCACAAATGACCTAGGAAGTGACTAGTGAGGTGACAAGTCTGTGATGATACTAAGTTAAGCAGGATCATAATAACAAGTACTATCAGTTAAGAGCACTGAGTAAGTATAAAATGGCATATCCAATGAAATGCAGAAAAATGCAATGCAACATAAAGAGAAGGGGAAAAAAAAGCAAACCCCAACATGGGCTCTCAAGTGACTATTACTACTCCAGAATGAGATCAAGATTTTTATAGATTTTTTTGTACACTTCTTAGTACTCAGTAAAAAGAAATAATTCAAAATGTTAGGAATTACTAGGAAAGAAATAGAGAATGAAACAGAAAGCATCATTATGCCTTTGCGAAATTTCACAGAAATGCTATTCAAGTTGTGCTCCTTCCACTGCCAAGGAGATACACTTCAACAATAAAGAAACAGAGGGGTGACAGGGATAAGCCAAGGTATGGAACCAGCTAGAAAAACAAGAGCAGCTGGAAAGGTAAATGCTAAAAGTTTGTATGATCCTGAAAGCAGCTATGCAAATCTTATAGAGGAAAAATTCATGCAAGGTATGCATTCTGGCTCCTGAGTTTCAAACACGGGATAGTTTTCTAGGGCAGTATCATTATGTGATTGCCTTCTTCATTAGGTAACTATTATTGGTTGCTGCCAGAGACAGGATACTTGACAATACCAGCTTTTGACCTTACTTAAGGGAGCATCTGTTTTATATGATTCTTTATAGTTAAGCAGACAGTATCAGAACCTGTGAAATCTTGGTTCCATTTTATGTACATTTTTCTATTACTTCTCTCCTACTGGAAGTTTGTAACCAAGCATGCCCACCCTACAGAGTCCAAAAAGTCCTTCATTATGGATGAAAAGATGTTATGGCCTTCCCCTAAATAATCAAAAGCTTCTCTGTCACTTCTTTTATTAAGGATATGCCTGAAGACATGTTTCTTCAAGACATTCTGTAAACACATAAGCTAGGAAAACAGAGATCTTGCTGAAGCAGCTCTCATCTAGTAATGGTGGGGGGTGGGGGAGAAGAAGCAGGGGAGTGGTGTTCCCCACTACATATAACAGAAGTTCAGCTTCAGTTAGAAGTAAGGATCTGTTTTTTCTTCCTACTGCCCTTCCCTGGGCCTGAAGGTGGCAGCACCAAGATGCTAATAATTTAGCAGTTCTAATCAAACAGAACATCAGTTACTCTTAAAAGTAGATTTGATTCAAAATTTAAAAATTAAGAGTTTAACTAACAGGTTCTCAAAGGATACAGGCATCAAGGGCAATGGGTTATATTAATTAATTTAAAATAATGTCTCAATTAGTTTGTTGAAATCATGCACAACAGGTGTTCAATAATAGTTTTTGAATAATAAATGCAAGTTATTATGTTCTAGATGATAGACAGTCTTAAAACATATTCATAAAGTAAAATTTAAAAACCTACTGTTCTCTTGTATTTATTACATCTGTTCATAACCTGCTGCATGTCAGCAAGCAGAGGGCATCACCTGCTCATTTTAATATATCTCTTTAAGAGCTATACATATGTTGCTTCATCACTTCAAGAACTTCAACTGCAGCAGAACTAGCATATTTAACATGAAATTTGATACAAAATTTGGGAAATCAGACACCACACAGCATAAATGTATAATAAGACATCAGAGGGCTGAGAGCAATTGAGTGAGTGATGCAAGCAAAGAGACATAGAGTAACTTTGGCCTTATTATCTTCTGCCTTAAAGTAGATATATCAGAAGTGAGCAGAAAGGTAACAGTGGAAAACAGCATCAGCACTTGTGCTTTTAAAATTTTTTTCTGAAGATGGAAAATACTGCTTTAACTCAAAATCTCCTTCCTAGAGTAGACCACACTTGACTATGGGCTTGGAACAGGATTTTGAAATGATGTTAAACTATATCATTTAATGTTACTTTAAAAAAGGGAGGAGAATAATTTTACAGGTATTTCCATATAAAACCAGGGAAGACAATATCAAAACACTAGCGTATGAAAAAAGTAATCTGGACTGGTATGGATAACATTCAAATGGTTTAGTAATGGTCATATTAGGATCTTCTTACTTACTGTCAAACCACATAGTTCTCAAGGAATCCTGCAAAGTGAAAGCTGTTGGAAACTGGGAGATTTTAAGGTGAAAGATACCTTTTATATTTGCTGTTTCCTACTTACAAGCTTACAAACATTGCTAGAAACTAAATTCTGAATTAAATATACGGGTCTGAGTGTTACACATACTCAAGTAGCCTCTAACATGTTCGGGAAAAATGTCTATGTACTGCAAATGTGACCCAAATGTCAAAGGTCACTGTCAAATTGGATTTACCCTGTACACAGCTGAACCCAAGGAAGAAGACTTTTTGTGACTGATGGAGATAGACAGAGCATTATAATACACAAGGTCTGAATGGAACATTACCTAGTTGGGAAGTGGACTTTGCAAAAGCATTCTGTAAGCACAAAAATCTTGTTGGTTTAAGCAGTGGGGTTACATTTTAGAATGAGATCTGATTATGTCTGTCTCTAGCTTGAGAATTACCATGAAAGACTCACTATAGAGTACTGGCAAAAATGCATAACTTCTGTCATTTTTTCAATTATTATTAATGTAATAGTAAACAAACCTGGACTTATCAATTGTCAATGGCAATTCCCTTTAATAATACTGCCTCTTCAATCCCTTCAAGCTTTACCAGCACAATTCATTCTGGCTGAAAATGCTATGTAGTAAGTATTTTGTTAAAACTAAAATTTCTGGAAATATTTAGTCATAAAGATTTAAAAATGTTCCCAAACTAAAATGAGGTACAAACATCACATTGTGCCTATGCTAAAAAATGTAATTAAATTAAGACCTCTAAGCTTTCAATCAAGGACTTTAAACTCATCACATAACTTCTGTGCTAAGGTTCTCCATGTAAACTAATCTGTATGTAGGTTGTCTGGGCTGCAATATTCTTACAGAATATACCTATGTCATACAGTTTTATAAAAATAGTGTTCATAAATAGGAAAATTTTGGTTACAATTTCAGGACTTCATTGTTGGTATGTTTTCAGATTTCCCACCAAATCCTTCCATAGACAAACAAGAGTGCACACAAATAATCCCACAGAGTGCTGAGGAATGATCTAGCCAACCTCATGAGTATTCCTACAATATTCTTCCCAAGCTACTCCCATCGAGTACTGGAAATTTGTGAATCTCAAGTTTACCACCACATTGATAAAATACACATTTTCAGAAGAAAATATTCCTGTGTCAGAATTCTGGGGCCTTTTTTAGTTTGTTGGTTTTTTTGTTTGGTTTGGTTTCCAAATCAAGGGATGTACAGAATGAAGTAAGCAGTAGCAAGGATGTTACTGAAATCCAAGTAAAACACTCATGCTTAGGCTTTCACTGCTACCACAAAATTAACTAACTCACACTCAGATTATAATGAACTCCTTAACTAAAAGATCTCATACATTAGTTCTTAAACACTTTAGGTCTTCCAGAACACTGAATAGATCTCCCATGGAATCAAAGCACAGTAATAAAGGAGATTGTTCACTGTAGGACCTCTGTCTAATTTGTTATAGAAATGGAAAATATAAAATAAATAAAATATAATCTTGCAGAAAGAAAAAATGAAGGCCTCCTGGGTCGTATTGTTTAATTTTATCCTATGGAAATAGTTTTTCTTCCTGAGGTTTCAGTAACTGAGGAAAGATTACTCATGCTTAATTAATACTGCATA
>JANHGN010010820.1:0-26733 GCA_024605025.1 Megaceryle maxima
TATGCTCAATAGCTTGTATTATTGGACTTGGAGCTTTTATGGTTCAAGCCTTTATAAACTGTGTCAAGCTGTGATAGTTATAATTATTGCGCACGTTGGCTTAACCTATATAGTGTAGTCATAATGCATTAGCCTTTCTAACTCTCACTTGCTGGCCTTTATTATCAGTGACATTTTCCTTTAAAGGTTCAGAACAAGCATGACTTTATGATCAGCTGTAAGCTTTAACTAAACCAATTTTTTTTTTTTTTTTTTTTTTTTTTCCCCGTTATTGCAGAAACCAGGAGATGGCAGTCTTTTGTAATGGATCAATCCTTACATTTTACTGAAGATCACATTTTCTGTTCTTGTGCCCCAAAATAGGCAAGAATTTAAAATGAAGTGATGGAAGAGCCACACTTCTTGTCTTGTTGGCACAGTAAGTCATTGCATACTTGACCCCTCTGGTATTATCTAAAGCATTTTCTTTCAGATGTCAGATCTTTAATGTAAATCCAGGGGGAATAGTGATCTTCCCAGTCTTGAGATTGGCTTTAGTGCAAGTTTTCTTACCTGGTTGTTTCAACATACTAAAACTATGGTTCTCTGTTCTGTGGTAACACCTGGAAGTCAAGGACTAGCCAGCCTTCCTAAGACTGTGTACTTATCTGAAGAGAGTCTTTTTCAGAGAAAACCATCCTAGAAACAAACCACAATTAATTCATGTATGTTTAATCAGTAAAAATATAGTAATCCAGAGACTGTATGACCTAGTCTGTCTCTCTGTTAGTTTGCTCCTTAATGTATCTAGTCATCATTCTTGGACAACTTGGAGCCTCCACAAGTATCAAGATGGTTTTAACTGTCTGTGGTGGTTTTGGTCTCTGTTCATGTGTCCTGACAAAAGGCAGTGTCACCTCAGTTTATAACCCAGTGGGTTATATACAGTTATCGCTGTATGAAGATACGTAATTGTCTGTTCTTACTGGAGAAATAATTGCTGCATGGCAGTATTAGATATCAGCTCCTTTTGAGCTCTTGGCTGAAAGCATGAACAAAACATTCTTACCTCTCTATATGTTTTCTTGTAGCGTAAGCTTCAGAAATTCTGAGGTGGGAGAGCATAAAAGTGACTTAAATTGACTCTCAGTCCTTCTTATCACAGTGCAACTCAAACAAAGCTTAGAAAACCATGATCTGCCTTCAATTATTTACTAGAACCAAGTGATAAATTTAACTCCAACAAATCAATAATCTTGTATCTTCATAGTCCTTATGGCTTTTGGAATCCCAAAGCTGCTTCTCAGTGTTACCTCTTCCCTTAAACTGCAGTAAGGTACATGGGAATGGCAAGTGTATAGAGACCAAGAGCACATATTCATGACCAGATGAGGCTTATATATTGTTTGGACTAATTCTAGTAAATTCCTGCTTTGTACCTTGCAACCATTTAAAACTATTTTAAACAACTCCTCACTGATTAATAGCAATAACAGCCATAATAACATGAATAAATTATTTTAGGCAATGCTGAGCAGATGCAGAAGCTAGCTAATGTTTATTAAGTATTCCTCAGGTTGCTACCTGAGCTTATTGCAGAACCAAGCATAGGAAGAAAACACTAAATTGTTCCAAATGTCCATCTATACTCTCACTTGTCACATTTCTCATTATTATAAGGGAAAGTTGGTTTTGTTTTTGTTTTTGTTTTTGTTTTTGTTTTAATATAAGTTAGTGATAACAGACCTCTATGTCATGTTTGTGTGTAAAGGTCCTCAACCTTTCTTCTGCACCTCACCATGTTCAATTTGATGCATGTTACTCAAAAGTATTGCCACTGTTTTCCAGAGCATTCGTGCCTATAGACATCCTGCAGATGACTGGTTCTTACAACAGAAATGTTTAAAGGCATAATGTCTCAAAAATTATTAAGTTGTGCAAAGAGAGATATTCCATCTGTTTCTTACATAATGGTAAAACACATTTCCCAAGCATGCAACAGCACATCAGATACTGGAATTTTCTGGATGGGAATTAACAGAGCCTTACTAGGGGTATGTATTAGTAACAGAAGGAAGCATTTGGTGATTGAAACAGTGTTCAGCCATGGAATAGTCTAGTTTCTACACTCCCCCATACTCTGACAGCTTAAAACATTCTTATGTAAATTGGCAGGTGTAAAGAAATGACATAAATAATAAAACTGAAATTATTTTGGAGTGTCAGTTATGGGACTGTGACTCAGAAAATACATGTGGAGCTTCTACCCCTGCCACAGACATCCTGCCATCTAACTGTGGACGTTAACAAAGGTCTTTTATTAAAGTGCTGACTTCCAGAAGCTGTTCAAATATCACAACAGCTCCATAGTGGCATCTGTCTCTCTTCATTGATTGTCAGGAGTGCAGAGTGAATAGGCTGTTAACATAGGCAAGGTCCTTAAGCACAGTCTTGGAAATAGAGCTGGATGTATTTCTGGGTTTGTAGGCTTTAAGTATTACCTGGATGAGCTGAAATGTTGGACTTCCCTGGAGGGTTCCTGATACCCTTTTGTACAGAGTTCAGTAATTGGCTTCCTTATCCATGATAGCAATCAATCTTTGACCAATGTCCAGGGTATGTAGTGAATCAAAGCTCCAGGTTACGGTCAGAGACAGGGTCTGGCCTAGAGCTGTTCCTACATCCTTCTGGTGAGCTCCTGGTCTATCAGGGAGACTCTATTCCCTCAGCCCTCTCTGCACAAAATATGAGGGGAGTCTTGGTATTCAGCTTGCTTTGCAGCAGTTTTTGTGCCTATGCCTTAATTTCTCTTTTGGAAGCTACAGTGAGAAAAAAAAAGGTTTTATAAAGTAAAATTGAGTGAAATGGAAAGGACTTTTATTTTGTTCTAGTCTCAGAATAACATTTTTTCTATATAATGCCCATCCTTTGGATTAATAGTGTGTTTTTCCCTTTTCTATCTATGTCTTTCAGGAATGAAGATAAAGACAAAGAAAATAAGTCAGTGAATCAGTATAGGTAAGCTCCAGGCAGAGAACAAATGTACTCACTGTATAATATGTAAAAGGGAAGTGTGGGGCTTTAAATGAAGCCTGCCTTACTTCAACCTTGAATGGCAAAATGCATTAATCTGTAATTATGTAATTTCTCAAAAGAAGATAAGAAAAACAAGACATGCCTAACTCAGATGAAAAAAAAAAAATTAAAAATTAAATACAATCCCAAGCTGGGATTTGTAAATTTCAAGAAAAATAAAGCAAGGATGCACATGGAGGCTGGAGCACAAGACACACATATTTTGCAGATATACAGCAGGTTTTGATGAATGAAGCAGGTCTTTGTGTGACTTCTTAGGCTCTAAGCCTTAACACCCCAGCAAGCATATGCATTTAAGAAATGTCTTCTGTCTAGATATGGAATGTGGAACAAAATTTCTGCTGTAAAAGTGCTATTTCAAGTTCCATAGAGCTAAGCTTTTATTAAAAAATGTAGATAGTTGACTTCCAACAGAAAGACTTGGTTTTGCTATACCCTGGAGTCTCCTGAGTATGCTCTTCTAAAAGAACACATTCCCTCACTGACGCTGACAATAGTGGGACATTCCTTTAATGATGCCAAAATGTAATATCTCACATCCAAACAAATGCCACATTACAGTCGCCACCATCTATATGTTTGATAGCCTCAAATATAAGCTTGTATTTCTAAGAGCCCCATTTATCATGAAGTTAATGACTCCTGGTTGATAATCTCACATCAGAAAGACTGAGCATTTCTGCTGATGGATGGTGTTTAGTAAGAACAATGGAGATGTCTTTGGCATGAGGCAAATCATGTTTCCTGTGCTTAGAGACTGCTTCTTTCAGGCCAGTCTCTCACACAAGCTTGGGCAGTGTAGTGTCTGGGATAAGCTGGATGCCATGTCTCATCTCTGTTACCCGTTCTCCCTGAATTTCATGAGCCTGTTGCAGGACTCTGGCACAAAAGTCAGGAGAAGTCATTAGGGATCGTAGGGAGTTGGCAGGACCCTTTGTTGGACTGTGTGTTGAGCCATGGAGTTGTTCTTAGTGCAGATAAAGCGATGAGGATGTTAAGAATTGGAAGGGCTATTTCAGAAGCTCAGTAAGGACAGAGTGAGTGGTACAGGTGTTATTTAAAATAAAACTTGCTGGCAGCTCATACTTAGGACACACACAGATCTCAGCTTCCTCAGAATATACAGACCCTGTGAAAACAGCATTTTCAGTTCTACTCTATAATCAAGATCTTGCAGTTCTCACACATTGGCTGATGTTGTACAGCTATGTCCTGGTTACTGTAAGACATTCTCTGGAGTCTGATTGCTCAGGTTAGGAATTTACCTGTGAAAGCAAAGTCTTTCATGCTGTGACATAGAATTACTGCTAGTCACTTTTATTTTGACAGATGAAGATAAAGTATTGAATAAGTCTGGCCCTGCAGGTAGTGCTGAGAGACACTGGGAGATCTAGAAAATGGAATTCCTTAGCCAGACTGATTTTCGTGAAGAATGTTGACTTCTTCCAGGGAAGTTAAACCTCACCTCCACCATACATTTCTACATATTTACACCTTTTACAACTTTACACCTTCTAGGTAGTTAACTGTCTTCAAAAAGGATAAACAAACTACTTTTAAAAATTATTATTTATTTTTTTCTTTATTATGTAATTTCCAACAATTTATTACCTTTCCATTAAACAGCACAGCTTTAGCAGACACAGACCTGTGAAGCAGCAGCTGTGGATCTGTTAAGCTCTCTTTCATTATGAATGTCTTGTTTTCATTGCTTTTAAGACAGGTTCTTTGAGTCATATTTTCAAAACTATCTTGTAGATTCGCACACATGATTTGAAGTGTGAATGATTGGAAAGCTCCCAGTGTCTACCTGACTTCTGTGATTTTGCCTTTTTATGTTGCAGTAAACATGCTGAATGAAGAACTGATCCTACTTCAAAATTATGTCTCTATCTTGTTACATTGCACTTACTGGGAAAATGTTTATAATTTCAGTATATAATTTTCTACTATTCTCTGATAGCTTTAGTGGTATAAGCAGTACTCAGGGCACGTTTGAGAGATACACTTTGATTATTAAAGAATGGTCTGGTGAGCTAATATGAACAACTGTGTGAAGATTAAGATCTTCCTATACTGTTGGAATAGAAATAGATCCTTGGGTAAAATACTTCAGTAAACAAATCCAATAGGGGTCCACTTTAAAGAAAAAAGTGCACTTACACGCATAAGTACAGATGTCTTTATGTTTTCTCTCTTAAAGAATTGCCCCCAAAGTTATGGAATAAGAATAATTACTTATAGCAAAATTTTCTGATCATTTATTCTACCTGGATTTTCTGGAGTACATTTTCAGACCATGGATTATATGTGCATATCTCATTATCCCTAATGAGAATTTCAGTGCAGTATATAATTTTACTGTGCCATTTTGTCTGACTTGTATTACACCTGTCAGTCTGCCTTCCTCCTCCTAAATATTAATATTTAAATATTAATATTTAAAGGTCAAACTTATCCTGCAGTGATATTAAAGTATATTATTCAGTTTCATCTGACTTGAGGAGAATATCTTTGGGACAGTGCTCACTAGATTGGGAAAAAGGCAATCATGATACAATTTGCTGCCTTTTTAATGCATTTTTTTCTTCTCCCTCCAATAGAAATTAGACAGTTTCCATCTGAGAGAGGGAAGAGAGAGATTTGTGAAGGAATGAAGAGCAACTCATACTGCAGTCAATGGGAGTGAGGCATCACCCTTCTCTGTACCTGGAGAGTCTTGCACTGAAGCAGTTGCAGAACTAAAAGTCTTAACAGAACAAGCAAAACTATTTGTCCCCTAGAACTTCAGTGGAAGATGTATCTTTCAGGCCCACTGCAACTCTCATTCAGGTCAGTGAAAGAAGGTGTGTGATGGCAGGCTCTGGGCCAAACCCCTCACCCTCTGTGCTGAGTTCTTGAAACAAACATGGAACACATTTCTATTGTATGGCATCCTGTAAAAAATTAAATGCTAAGTGTTAGGTACAATGATGTGGTAAAGGTAGTGCTCCAAATTAAGCAACATTTATTTACACAAATATTTAGGTAGCTGAACTGTGTTCTGTAAGTGGGATTTTCCCTTTTGAGCAAAACTGGATTATCCCAGAAACTGCTTATCTCTGTAAATATTTGTGACATCAGAATCGAAGGTTATAAGGTCAGGTTTGCAAAGAATTATTAATACAGGATCAAGAACATGCTAATGGTAACATTTTTTTGTGACTGAATCCATCTGAAAACACTAAAAAAATTATATGGCCTTTATTTACTTGCTATGTTCCAGAAGGTAGTCTGATGCTGAAGAAAAATGGAGGAGGTCCTGCAAAGAGTGCACGGATATTGCATAGATAATCTTCACTGCATCAAAGCTGCTTTTCTTGTGAATTCAAAGGAGTCTGCCATGCAAACACCTGAGAGGAAGGTAAAATTAGAGATGTGCATGTGCTGTGTATGTAATGCTTGGAGTGTATGTATGCTTTGAGTGCAGGAGTCCTTGCAATATTTGCTCATGTGCAGACAGAAAGGTCTCATGTAAGACCTACTGGATGATAAGTCCTCTTCATCTCAGTTATGAGACACTGCTGCAAGAGCGAGTGGATTATGAAGTAACAGCCAGGTTAAATATATCATATCTGTCCTGTCCATGCTGGATATTGAGGTCCAAAACCTGTGCCAAGGGACAAGAGGGATCCAGCTTTTTGTCATCATCTTTTCTCAGTATGCATCAAGGGATTATAAAGACTTAAAGAAAATTGTGTCTACACAATGTGGACACAGTAGTAATTTGGACTGAGCACAAGTTTGACCAGATGTTGTTTGTACAGACATACCTCTGGTGCTGGGAAGCTGTGCAGCTTGACATATTTTATTGTAAAAGACTATCATTGACTAGACCATCTTATCTAGACTGTGCTTTTGCTAAGAAAAGTTGAACAGGATGATCCTTGAGGTCACTTCCAAGCTGGTATTCTGTGATCAAGCAACTGGGAAAATACTTTAGTCAAAGTGTCAAACCCCTACTGTGGATGTGAACAGAAGTGTGATTGTTGACTTCAGTGGAAATAAAAGCAATCTAAGTTGTCCTGAGCTGATATCCTAAATCTGCCTTGCAGTTGTTCACCACTGTTGAATGCCAAGCTGTATAATTTTTATTTATTTATTTATTTCCCCGTTTGAGAATATATTAGTCTTCCATAAGCAATGTAAAGAGACCACAGTTGTTAAGTCTTTCAACTTGCCAAATGAAGTCTGGCTGTGAGGTGGTAAACTAAAATGGATTGTATTTCTTTTTTTTCTGTGACATCTTACCTAACCAAAACATGATAAAGTGGAACTTTCGATATCTGCACCATGAATTGTTGATTATATCTTTTGCTATCAGATATAAAAATAGAAACTGTCAATGCATCTACTTTTAAGAGGAGAAGTTATCTTCAGATATATAATATATATTCATATATATATATAGCTGTTTATCCAGAACCTCATGTCATTCTTATGAATCCAGAGCTACCTGATTGTAAAGGTCTGATGTAAAGTTATAATTAATTTTGTGACTCTCTTCAGCTTAATGTCATTAATCAGTGTGATTTTCTGACCTCAGCAGGTACTGAATAATCAGATGTCCTTCCTGTATTTCTAAATGCCTCCTCTGAAACACAGAACAGCAATAAGAAAATACAGTTGAAGATATATTCAAGGAAATGTTTAAATGGGATATAATGTAAGTAACTGATCTTTTATTACTTTTGTCATATTATGAAAGAAGAAAAATATTTCTAATAAGCTGAATGAATATTCCTAAATTTGATAGCTGAAGAGTAGTTCCTCTTGGGGGTGTGTGTATGGGAAAAACCAAAAAAACTTCTGCTACCATAGAAACCAGCCTTAACCAGGACATTGTAAATAAAAAGAGCAACCTCTGCCTTCGCATTTGTGTTGCAAATGTATTCCTTTTTAAAAATGAAAAATAGCAATTTCTCAGGTAGTCTGTTGTTCCCTTTTAGATTTGGCTGTCTTTGCAGAAACAAGCTTAAGAAGTAGTTTTTGACTAGGAAATGAAAATGATACAGGCCTTAATGAGACTGCAGATCCCCCCCTAGATTTTTAATGCATGGCAGAGTGCATCAGGTGGAAGGAGTCAGAATACTCCCATTGCATCTCAGCATGGGGGAGAGACAGCAGATGTACACCTCTTCCCTTACTGTGCCATCACTTTTCACATAATTCATCACAGATAGTAAGTTTTCATAATTTTAAGTCTTTTTTGTAAGAAATCAAACATTTTATTAGAGTAGGGCAACTGATGCAGCCATTTTGATGTAGCACAGATCTTACCATAAAACCCCATGATATTTACATTCTGAAGAAAGGAGCTAGTTGGTGCTTTAATTGATGTGTCCATCTGACTGCAATATTTTCATGAAAAGGAGTAAATTTTCTTAAAGTTTCACAAGCTGGAGACCCCCATATGAAGGCACTGAAAAGACATATGAAATGCTGTCTCTTGCCATAGAAATTTTAGCACCTATCAACTTCTTGTGGAAGAGTACACTAGTACATTTTTTGCAAATATCATGTTCAAAATGGCAGAGAACTTATTTCAGTTCAGTGTTGAATGTACTTTTTTGAATCAAAACCTTTATTTTTATTTTTTAAATGTCTGAACTTACCTTGTATCTCGGTGTGATCCTGTTCTAGCTCTATTTCTAGAGACAACTTAAAAATCCACTCATTTAGAAGAAAATCTATGCTAACTGCTATGATAGCTATGAACTGAATTAACAGCTAGTGGTATTTTTCCACACATTGTGTGTGTGTTGCCTGTATGTCTGCCTTTGGTGCACTACAAATAGCACATTGCAGATTGGAACTCCAGTGATCTTTTTATTCTTGACAGTGTGGTGACTCTTCTAGGGAGATAAGAGTGGGCTGGACAGGACTGGGAACATGAGTGTGTAAAATGAAGGTCAATTTGTCTGCTCAGTGCAGCTATACTTTTCCAGATGTTTCTTCAGTTTCTACATTTGACTTGAGGAAGAACATATATAATACCAATATAGGTTAAAAAGGCTTTCTAACACTCCTGCTGCATCAGGAGGGATGCTGACTGTTGTGACTCTCTGGAACAATCAGATGAAATGCTTATTTTAACATCTGGGACAGTGAAACCAAAAGACAAGGCTGGGTACAGCCCTTTCTGAAGATCCACAGGGACATTCCTATTTACGTGTTTTTGTGGACCACGGGGTGTCCAGCTGCATCACTGTAACAAAGAGACCTGGCAAAACCACTCTTAGGAAGGATCCTACAGGGCTGTTTGTCTGATGTCAGTCTTACAGCACCACCACAAGGATAGACAGATAAGTGAAAGCAGACAGATCACAGGCTAGTTAGTTCTACATGTTGTACATACATAACAGAAAAGCAGTCAGCCACCCACAGGCTGGGTAATGATGGTGGCTGATTGTCAGTAGATACAAAATACTGCATCTGTTGCAAGAAATGTGTAAGTATCTGCAGCCAAGCCAGGGTGTAACTAGCAGTGTTCTGTGTTGATGTCTGCTGTTCATTTCAGTAAGGTCTGGGTCAGTTCTCAAGGCTTTGTGAAGGGCATGCCGACGCTGGATATCCATGCTGTAAAAGAAACTATTTCTTCATAGTCCTGTCTTTTCTTGCCATTGCTGGTTTCATTTTAACACATGCCACATTTCTTTCTTCACCAACTGGTCTCTGTGTTCTCACTTTAAAATATATACCTCTACCTTAAAATGCATTTGTAGATCAAAAAGTATCTATGTAAGGATAGCTTCTTCCTTTTGAACAAGGCTGCACTCCGAGACTAATAGTCACTGACTAGTGTGACAAGAGACAGCTTTGAGTGGTTTTTACTCTGTTAGCAGAGTGCCTGTGAGGTTTGCTCAGCCTGTACCACAAAGGAAAACATTTCTTTCCTTGTCTGTCTTCAGCATTAGACCCATTTGCTAAGTCACAGCTGTGCAAATACACTGACATCCAGGGTGTTACACAGGTGAAACTGGGCACCTCCTCTGACCTACACAGCCTTCCCCTTGATGATAATGTCATACAAGAAATAAAGAGACAGTATAAGGTTTAGATCTCTCTGCCTTTCTAGATAGCAAAACTGTTCTTTCACAGAAAGACATGGTTTAGTTCGAATAAGAATGAAATGAAGTCTCTGGGACTTTTCCAGGTGCTAATGGCTGGGGCGTGGTATAGGATGTAGATGCCAGGATAACTGTTCAAGGGCTGCTTCTAGTGAAGAAGCAAAGTCAGGGGTGATGCAAAGGCAGCATGCGGGGGAGAAAAAAACATATTCATTTTAACCTTTTGGTAAATGCTTGTTTGACCAAAGGGCTGGGAGTCTTGCAAGGCTCCATGAGACCCTCTGAGTTCAGAAGCAGCTTCAGGCAACTGCAACCAGACCCCCATGGCACAGGGCTGTGTGATTAGCAGATGTGTCCACAGAGTGACTGACAAATTGACTATTGTAAGCTAGGGACCAGGTGAAACTTAGTTATTTATATTTCTTCCTACTTCAAAGTGATGCTTGTCTAGATTAACAGTCTTCTTCTTATTTGGAGCAGTGCAGTTCATTAAGGTAGCTATTTAGGTTGCAAAGTGTATTTTGAGGCTGAAAAATGTCAGATTTATGATCGGCTGTGCAACATTAACTCTATGTCCAGTGTCTTAAATAATAATACCCTACATTAGTTCTCTACAGGGTACCTGCCTTATTCAGCGTGTAGAAGGGACTTAAAAAGGGAAGGGAATAAGGGCAACTGAACTGGCCTTGACTAATTGCTGTGTGCTAGATTTTGTTGTTAATAGCTCCCATTTCACGTAGTATCTTTTGAATATAATGGATACTTAATGTAACTCCAGTGATACCAGACTGCCCTTCCACCTGAAGACTTCAGGTCCTTTTTAAATGGTACCTTACCTTTGCAAGCCTTCTTCAAATTAAATACTTCATTTTAAAAAGACAGCTAGATGCACATATATAAAATGATACACTTAGACACCTAGGCACCTAGACTTGACCCAGAAATATAACTTAGTTCTATGGGCTCCATTTATGACTTTCCATTCTAATAACAAATTTCTTTCTCTTGTCTTATGCCTGGCAGTTACTGATCTGCAATACAAATTGGAATCAGATATCTATGGTCCCTTTCAATAGATCTGCTACAAACCACTGCAATTACATTTTACAAAGTTTTGGGCAGAGTTTCTTAAACAGGTAGAATGAATCAATTAGAACCAGTTTATATATTGCTAAGTGACATAGTCTGAAAGTGAGGTCTGCTGATATATCCAACAATGTTAGTGGGAGAGGACACTTAAATGGAAGACATTTTTCTTTTCACAGTAACACTGTGTGAAACTACAAGTTGAAACTTTATCTATACCTGTATCTTCATCACAGTTCCCTCTTTCTGCTTTCTTCTGCAGTGCATGCACTTGCCATAAATCCTTAAGAAGAAATTGAACTGTTTCTTCCTCCTACAAAATTTTGTGCAAGTCTGTGGAGAGGAAAATAGGATTGTGGCTACATTCTCACCCAGCAGCTGATGTAGCAGCTGGGAAGACTCTGGATAATGGGAATGACAGAAAAGCATGGGGACAGAGGGTCACAGTCCCTCCTGGAGATTGTGAATAGAGACAACCCAAGACCTGGACTAAGCAATGTGGATTTTTACTGGAAAATGTTAGTGCTTCATTAAAGGCATAAACTACTTTTTTTTTGGATGCAAGCTGAAAAAGGGGTGCTTTAAGGGTGAATTCATATGTAAACCTCCAACAAATATATAATGTGAATATGTTTTAAAAAAAAATCTTCCAAGAAATGTAGTCTCATTGCCACTCACATAGAACCTGGAGAGAATATTAATAACAAGCATACTTTTTAAAAATGCTTCACGAGGACTATAGGTGCTTTCTAGCAGAAAGCAGCGACTTGTGTACAGCATCACTGGAAGGTGTGATTGCAGCACAGAAAAGCAAATCAATTTGGTATGGGTAGAATGAATACTGGTAGCAGTGATAGTCTAGTATCACAGGCTTCTGTGTGAGCTGCATGTGTCAGTCACAAATTCCAGGTGGATCTTCACAAATAAGGAGTGTCAGCTGATGCGCACTGGTGTTGGTCTGCTGTCCCCTGTGGCTGTCAGCACCACGAAAAGATCTGGCCCTGGGGTACTGTTAAGACCTCAGATACCCTGTGTATTCTTTGTTCGAGCAAAAATGGTGCTGTCTCAGGAGCACAGAGAGAGAAGAAGATAATTATAGTGGATGTTATTCTGGCTGTAATGGAGGTCTGTTTAGAGAGTGAATGATTTGCTACATATCTGTGTGGAATAAGGCTGCCAAAATTCCCTCCAAAAATGTAACTATCCAAAAAAATATAAACATGCTGGTGTTTTTGCTACATGTTATGTCAATTTCTTTATGTAGTGTGAAGTCTGGAAAGGGATATCCATTAACAAGAGAACCTACTGTGTAATTTAAGAAATAATATTTGTCTTAATCCTTCTTTCCTTTTATGTCCTTTCCCTCTCCCATTCTGTCTCCTCCTTGCTGCAGTATGATACAGTGCTGTTGAATGCTGATGAGACCACATTAAGTCCAACTCCAGCCTCTCATTACTGGCCTGCTAATCTGGCACCACAGCAGCATTTAATACTTCTGTTTGTGAAAAAAATCTATGGAGAAGGCTAGTCATAATATTGAATTCTCTAGGGAAAATGTGTCTTTGTGTTATTTTGTTTTGGTTTTTAATGTACTTATTCAAGTCTGACTTGATTATATTCCCTCCTCACCATGTTCATCTCAAAGAGGCAAAGTCTGCCTATGTTCAATAATCTCAATCTGTTTTCTGAAGATGCACATGCAGAGAGAAGCCAAGACCTTCTTTCAGCATGCAGTGAGAGATTTATTGTTCATATTTCCTACTGTTTCTGTCAGGATAGTGCCTGTGTGCCTTGGCTGAAATTCTTCTTGCTCTGAAGAAGTTTATAGGTGAGACAGGCAGATTCAGAAGGGAAACCAAGACAAAGTAGTACCAGAACGGAGGGTGGAGTTTTAAGATTCAATATTCATGCTATTTGAGACTATACTATGTGAAATTTCGGTAAGATTAATCAGTACAGAATTGCTGTTGAGGTTATACTAAAGCTAAGAGAAAAAAACAAAGACAGTGATCACTGTTAAGCAGCAGCTAAATACAAATGAGTGCCTGTGGGAGAAAGAGCTCTTCTTCAATAGAAAATACAAATGGATTAGAGGGGAAAAATGGTAATCCTTTGTTCTGAGAAACAAGTCCCAGGATTTAGGAGTTATAAGTATAATCAGTTACACGTAAGTGCTGGTATCTTTGAATTATGAAAGCTTTAGAATATATAAAATATGAGTTACAATTTTTTTGTACCTTACTAAAGAGTCTGGGCTCTATCATAGACATATTACTTTGGAAAGAGCAATGGCATCCATTCTTTTCTGTACTTTCTGTCTCATAATGGTACCTAGTAGGAGCAGTCACACTAATGCACTGCAATATAAAGTATACTTCAAAGCCATTTCCCTAACTGCAGCTGTCAAACACAGCATCAAGTGTGTCCTGCCTAGTGGAATATATACATTTTTCTTAGAAAAAGTAGTAGACAGCTTGCAATTTTATTGAATTACCACACTGAAAGGTATGTAGATAATTAACAAGAATGGTAAAATTCACTTAATCCACAAATGGTTGAGGTTGGAAGGCACCTCTGGAAATAACTTGGTTCAACTCCCCTTGTGAAAGCAGGGTCATCTTGAGAAGATTGCTCAGGATCCTGTCCAGTCAGGTCTGGAATAGCTCCAAGGATGGACACTCTAAAACCTCCCTGGGAAACCCATTCCAGAGCATGACCACTCTCTCAGTGAAAAAAACCCTTTTCCTTATGTTTATGTGGAATTTGCACTTTTTAGTTTGTGCCTGTTGCCTCTTGTCTGGTAACTGGGGACTGCTGAGAAGAGTCTGACTCCATTTTGAATCTACCACTATGGGAGACTGCACAAAGATTCTTCTGTGTGTTTAATCTCTGCTTTCACACCTATCTCTCACTGATAAATGCGTCTTTCATTTTATGATAGAACAATTATTTGATGCAAGTACACCCTGCTCAAAATATCAAGTATTACAATCCAGCCTGTCAAGATAATCCAAAATGTAATCTCTTGGTCTGGAAGTGCAAGAATACAGGTTATATCATTCCATGTTTTTACTTCCCGGTAACTGTGCTGTGAGCTTCTATGCAGCTCTAAGTGTCTTTGATCTTAGTAGCACATTTTATTATCAGAAATCCAGTCTTAGAATCCACACCAAGTCATTTATTACAGAAAGTTAGCATTAGAGTAGATAGATGTCTATCACCTAACGCTGTTCAGATCTAGTGTGTTGAATTGGGTTAAATCCTTTCTTATCAGAATGAGATGAACCTAGGTACTCTATATCTAAGTTTTATGATAACTTGTGTAAAGTTGCCCCAAATCAGAGGGACATCACTGCTAAAGCAACTTGAGTTTCTACCTCTGTACTCTGCTGAGAGGCAAGTACTATAAACCAGATATCTGTTATCTGTTTACATTTTCCTTGGTTTACATATTTCCATTTTTTTCATTTTAAAGGAAAGTTGAAATGGTGCACATGATGCTGTGGTTCAAAATGGGTCTGTTGCTTCTGAATCAGAGCTGCATGTAGCTCTGGCTGAGGCTTGTGAAAAATAGCGTTCAACTTGATCTGTATGCACTACTCACTCACCAGTGCTGTGGCAGTCAGCTGTTTTGCTTTGTGTCAGGTTTCTCGCTAGTCCAGTAAGAAATCTATGGCAAATGATTTAGAGGGCTTTCCTTCTAGGTCAGCAGTTTGCAAACACTCTTTCAAAACTCAATTAAAATGTTCCATTTTCTCATTGGCATGAGGATAATAAATGGAAGAATTTCAAGGCTTAATATGTCTCTCCCTCAGAAATACTTCAGATTGCACAGCCGTGAACAGAGGTGCTTTATCAGAGATTAGTTTGTTCAGATTTCCTCCATGACTGAAAATTTTTAGCAAGAATTCGATTACTGTTGTGGGGAAGTAACCTAGGAAATAAGTGCTATTGCTGGCTATTTGCTGAAGGAATCAGTTAAAGTAATTGTATCAGTTAAAGGCAGTTGGTGTTGCTTTGGAAGTTTCTACTAGCTTAATAGCAAGACTTTCCAGTGTAGCGTTAGGTAAAAATAGAAATCAGTATGTCCTGCACTTCAATTTGTTTATGTGTCTCGTGTGCTGTCCACAGTGGAGATCCAAAATGGGAGAGTGATGTTACTTTTGTCTCTCATCAAAGCTTGATGGCACACTGCTGTCCGGATACACACAAGATACTGCTCTCTCTTCTGCCAGTCTTACTTTGCTCTGCTGAACACTTTACTGCCTTGGACATGATGTGATGTGAAGTGCTCCCGTCTCCTTCATGTCCCACAGCAGTCATGGGCCACATTTCAGCTCATAGCAATTGTGTGTCCCTGTCTGTAGAGCTGAACTGCACGTGCTCATAGCATTTCTGCCAGTAGGTGTGGCTTCATCCAATAGTATTGTATCACTCTGTACATTGAATTCTGTCTCAAGGACTAAACTTCTGGACATTAGAGGTTTAGTCCAGAGGTTGGGCTCAGTTCAACACCCTGCCCTTCAGCACACAAACTGCTTGTGCTTTTCTTGAAGAGAAGTTAAATTTGTATTGAGTGGAAAAAATTACATCATTTACTGCTTTCCTCTGCTCCCTGCTTCAGAGTACAGCACTGCCTCCCACTTACCGCAGCTTCTCTCACCCAGATATCATCAGTTTTCATATGGCCTTTGCTAGCTTTGACACATCTTGGCTCAGGGTGATTATGCTCAGCCTCCCATTGGCTTCCCCTGGATTGTTTCCTCCTCCAGAGGAATTGTCCTGCTCATCACTTCTTGCTGCTCTTTCTGAGCTTTAATTAGCTCTGCCCTGAGGGCTTGTGAGCCTGAGGAACTCTTCTTTGACAAAAGTGGGTTTGCTCACTAGGCTAAGTGCAGATTTTCTGGGGCTCTCATACTACCTGTCCTCCCTAGCTTACCTTTGCATTGAGCTCACTCATCTATAATTAATACGTGTCAGAGATGAATCTGTGCTATGAGGATGAGCTCTTCCATGAAAATATTTATCAAGTTCTGTTCACCTTGACCATAGCAGTGAATTCCTTTGTTCAATTATTCACAGTCCTGCGAAGGACTGTGCTCTAATCTGTCAGGGCTAGCACAACTCAGGACTAATACCTCCTAAATCTGGATCCAAAGTTCAAATAGCATTTTAATCACAGATTGGGTGGGATGTGCCATTGGCTCCGTACTTGGAGTTTGTCTTCAGAGGAATTTAAAGGAATTTTCTCATGGATGTATTTGAAGACCTTATTTTGATTACTTGAAGAAGATGAGTCAATACTGCCTCAGAATTACATTTAAAAATATGGAATTTTCATGCAGGGATATTAATGATGTGACTTTTTCCAGTGTGCTTAGGTTCTGCAGCTTTCTTTAAATTCTGAGAGACTTGCAGTCACCTGTACTTCTGACCATAATTTTCTAAGATTATTTGAGTGACCAGTGCCAGAGCTGGGAGAATGAGTTGTATTTTTCGTTAATGGCTAGTGATTTTGAATAAGTCAAGGTTTTAATTTCCAGAAATCTCACAGGAACCATTTTATTTTTTCTATCTTTCCCCAACCTTCCACCTTAACAATGTCAAAAATCTTCCTTTGAAAAGTCACTTTCCTTTATTTCCAGGTTTCAGATTAAAACTGAAAATGCAAATTTCTGAAAAGCACTTCTCATTCACAAAGGTCCTGGCAATAACGCTTTTCACCTGATTTCATCCCCAGCACCCCTCACAATTCACTCTGCCACTTCTCTGAAGCTAATTCTAGTGTTTTCATCCCATCCTGTTAAATTGAGAAGAATATTTCTATTGATTCAGAAAGCAGAAGGATTAAACTCTAGTGTGTGCTTTGCTCCATTGTGCCAGTGTGCATTATAACAAATTTATAGCATAAGCAGCTTTAGTTTACTTAATGCAGTTCCAATATCTAACTGTTTACATCAAGGTTGACATCCTGTTACAGATAGTTATTTTATGTTCTAAGTGATATGATATTTCTGGCAATTAAAATTATTTGGGGTATTTGCTGGTGTGGTTTTTGTTGTTGTTGTTCTTCTGTGGCTGCCTTAGTAAAAACCAATCAGTTTAAAAGCATCTTTATGACGCACCCGATCTGGGTTCTGCTTACAAAGATACCTACTTCTGTTACAGAAGTAGAGAAGAGTTCATCCAACCCAAATGATTCTATGATTCTAAGAGTCATTAGGTCATCTGGCTGATCCTCTTCTTGGATAGGCTGTGCCTGGAGCTTACATTTTTCAGTTTTCTGCCCACTGAAGTAGTGTGATGTTTAAAGAGCTACTGTCAATCTGATAGGATTAAGAGCGGTGCTTGTTGTTATTTGTTTATTAGACTGAGACTGCTCACTGTGCTGTCTCTCAGCTCTCGGTTCCTACAGGTCTGGCAATCAAATGAGCAAGAAACTGGTCTCACAGATTCAAGAATCAATCTCACAGAACCTGCCAAGTCAGGTTCACCTAGAGGAGGTCACACAGGGATGTGTCCAGGTGGGTTTTGAATGTCTCCAGAGTCCACCACATCTCTGGGCAGCCTGTTCCAGTGCTCCATTGCCCTCAAAGTAAAGAAGTTCCTCCTCATGTTTAGATGGAACTTCCTATGTTAAAGACCTCTTGCCCTTTCACTGGGCACCACCGAAAAAAGACCAGTCCCATCCTGTATTAAATGGCAGAGGTTGGTACTTTGCTGTGCTGTAAACTCAGTTCAGGAAAGACAGATTTATATTTATGTCAGTTTTGAAACCTGTTTAGTTCTTTGCTTCTTGTCTATACATTACATGAGGAGTGGAAAATGGGAAAATGGTCAGAAAAGTTGCCTGAATACATTTTAATAATAATTTTAACATAAAAAGAGAAAAGTCATAATTTTGTTCAAGTGGATCATCTCCATTCAGACAATACAGAGGTTATTGCAGAGCTCATGTCTTTGATTTCTTACTTTACTTTGGCTTGTGTACCAACCAATTCTTGTTAAATATTTATGGACAAGATTAAAGACTTTATAAAACTTAGCAGCTGGCAGCTGTCCTCGCCTAAAGGATAACTCAGAGTTTTCATTTTAATTGGATAACTATGTGACCGAAATATGCAAACCTCAAGGGAAATACAAGAATTGAAATATGTAAAGTATTTTTTTAAAGAAAATACCCTTTTACATTCTGTACTTTCTTTTTCCCTTAGCAGCTTTTATCTGAAGGTGAAATTGTCATTTCTTTTTCACTTCTTTCTTTTTAAACTTTTATTTAAAGTTTGTTGTTATGTTTTTCTTTTCCCCCAAGAGTTTAACTTTTCAGGTGGGGTTCCTTCTGTTCAGGCCAGGAATGAATTAAGATGCCTGTATTCTTCCTTCTTTATTCTTCCTTCTCTCCCCAAACTATTTCATTTTTTGGTGTTCTTAATTACTGCTATTGTTACGTTAGTGGGAATCTTTGTATTCCACCCTTTGAAGATTGGTCTATTCACACAATCTTGTAGGCTAAAGTCTTCTGTGTTAGCTGCCTATATCCACTTTCTTCTCCTTCTCTATGTCAATAATTTACATACACCTTGTATCCAGCTGAAAGAAAGGCCAGGTGTAGGTGTGCAAAGGCACGAGCTTTTTTTCTGGCTGAGCCCTATGTTTTTGTCTTTCTAACATTGTTTTTCCCACCATATTAAGCTGTGTTGTGACTACTGAAATCAGTAAAGCTGTGGCTATCTTTGAATGAATGTCTGCATGGAGTTTATGCACCCATTCAGCATCTCATAGTACAAGAACCCATGTACTGAAATAATGAAGTTCCTGACCCGTCATTTTTCCCTACATGGATGCTCTCATCTTTTTCTTCTTAAACCCATTTTATGATTAGGCCCATTTTCTATAATACTGTCCCTTAAGATATTTTCAGATGTTTGTGTATTATCTGTGCTATACAGTGCAGTTTGTTGCATGAATAGTTTAAGGGAATCAAAACATCTATGAATTTTAGAGTCCCGGGTACCTGTGCGTATTCAGTTGTTTTGTCCTGAGTAATATTTGCCTAACCAGGCATGTACATTATGCTCAGTTTAGCTTATCTTTGTCATTGAGTTGCAGTGGTTTTAAAAATATTTCTGATCACATTGTCCAGGATGTTGTGATCTAAGCTAAATGAGGCATCTACTGTGTCCATCAAAAGCATGGGGGAAGACAGACACTTTCTCACAGAGCTCAGCAGGTGGAGAGGAGAGCACACAAGACACAGTATTGCCTTTGTTATTTCCCAAGAAGAAGAACGATGGAGAAGGGCTATAGGAGATGCCAAAGGTGAATGGGAAGTCAGCTCCTTCTGCTTGAGGATCACAGCCTTGCTTCTGGAATAGTGCTGCAAAAACTGAGCAGAGGTCCTTCAAAATCCAGCTGGGGAAGGTGCCCTCTGTTTAACCAGTAGCTAGCTGGTTAGAAAAGTGAGCCAGGTTATGGGAAATATAAATTCACACCTCTACTGTCTGAAGAGACAGTACCTCCTAGAGTGCAAGTTACTGGGGGAACTGGGATGGAGGAAGAAAATCTCTGTCATCTACAGATGCAAGTTTATGTTACATGTCAAAATTAAAGATACACTGCTTTAGAGAGAGAAAGTCTTGTTGATCTCCAGTCCAGTGTTGGTGCTTTTGTAGGTGGACAGAAAGCTGTATTCTACTGTCTTTTTCCTCCACCATGTGTACTATGTATATGTATCTGTGCAAAGACTCTGGAGACAGTGCTTTAGAGGAGGGTGAGCTGAAGTAGGTTGTTTCTGAAATGGAGGAAATTAATTTTAAAAAAGGTTGTTTATCTTTGGAAGAAAGGGTTTCAGTGTTAAAAGGTTAAGAATCTGTTGAGTGGCAGCTGAGTGGTGGTTCTGGGGACTGTAATTTGGGTGAACACTGCTCAAATGAGAATTAGGGAGGACTTTGGAACCAAAGTTTTTCTTCAGGTATATCTTAAATGACTCACCAAATATCACAGGTGAAGTCCTTGTCGTACAAGAAAACTCAAAACTGACTTTGTAAATAATAAATTGACATGTTCATATGGACCCTGTCTTTTTAGTTCCAGCGTTACTTCTCCTTTCCCTACTGGCACTTCAAAGCAGTGACATTTTAGATTTGACACATAAATATGACCTGCAAAATGCAGGGGGCTGTGGAGTTGCATGGGAGCAGCTGAATCTAAGTGATTGTCTTGCATTTTTTAAGAAATAAGCACTGATTAGAATATTATAGTGACGAAACATCTAATGAAAATGACCTTTTATTCATCTCACTATAACAGATAGCAAAAATCAACAGATTATATTATACTAATTATGATTACCTTTAATAATAAATGTACGATACCTCCTCTGGTTTGATCTCTGATGATACCTCTTCACAGCTATACAGCACTCAGAAGTGTTATGAGGAAAGCAGATTCAGGACTGTTGCAAAGTAGTGCTGGTTTTGAGTTATACAGTAGAATGTACTTTGAGAATGAAAATGGCACCATTGAGTAGGATAGGTTACATGCCACAGGGAATGACAGGAACACTGCACCATGGGGAACTGAGAAAGATGTGACTGAGGGGACAAGTAATGTGGTATAAGGGAAACTCCTCAGGAAAGAAAATAGGAAAACAAAATGCCACCAGGAAAAAAAAAAAAAAAAAAAAGGAGTTGGAAGGATGAGGCTGCCAGAGTTGGCAGAAACATAACAAAGCCTTATAAGGAAAAGCAGAATAGAGAGACAAAAAAGGATCAAGGAAATTGAAAATCCCCACATCTTGGGGAAGTCTTTTTATCTGCCATACAGCCCTCAGCCCACAAGAAGACTCCTTACTGTTTAAAGGAGTGGAATAGAAGCTTACATGACCCACAGCAAGATTTAAATTAATTTGATAATAAGGTGGTCAAAGGGAGGAAGGGAAGGTAGATTTTCTTCTGTCAATAAAATCCTTACAAATGTACTTTATTTTTTCATGTATCTTTCAGCCTTTGGGTTTGGGTTTTTTTTTTTTTTTTTTGCATTTAGGATTTAAGTATTAGGTAAATTTAGACCTTTTCCTGATCACTCTTTCAGTTGGAGAAGCGGGACCTAAATTTGCTCCTTTTGAAGACTTCACCACTGTATCTCCTTTAGGGCTTAAGGAGGCTTGAAAAAGGCCCATAGAAAGTGATTGCTTTTCTGTTCTCACCCTTCTCCCTTCCCCTACCCTGAAATTTCAGTATGCTTTTGTTGCTAAACATTCAGATTGAAAATGAAAAAAACAATTAGACAAAATATAACATGTTCCCTTGGGTCACCACAACCTCATTTATGTGCAGCATTTGGTTTTAGCATTAGAAGCCCAGTATTTGCTTTCTGACAGTTTCCAAGATGCATACATGCATAATAGCACTGGTATGGGGAAACTTCTGAAATAAGCAAAGAACTATGACTAAAGACCTTCCTAAGGCATTAGTATTGCCTTGTATAACTCAAACGATGAAGTATCTAGTTGCTCACAGTTGGAATAGCAACACTTGAACTGTATAGCAGGAATTTAATCAACACTTTTTCTTTTTTTTTTTTTTGGTCATAATACATGGCTGTAGGACAGCTTGGGTTTTTTTGCTCACCACTCCCAAACAATGTTTTATGAGTATTTTGTACTTTTTAAGTGTGCAGTAGAACATGTTATAGATGCTTTACAGATTGAAAGGAAGATACAGTGTTAGTATCAAAGGCAATATCAGTAAAAATAAACACAGGCAGACAGAAGGCCATATCCATTTGGGGCTTTGCTTTTCTGGACATTAGTTTTGCATCAGGAATTGTTTGTCCAGAAAGCTGAAATAGGTCGGAAGCCTAACAAACAGGCATTTCTTCTATGGGTAGTGCTTCTACCTTTCTGCATAAAGGCAGAACTAGAAAACCAGAATTAGGAGTTATATGTGTCTTTATCATCCCCAAAGGATCTGTGTGGAAGAATGTGGGATTTAGAGAACAATGTTTTTTTCTATTATCTCTCATTTATGGTGGAGAACACGCTGGGAGCATTATGCCCAGCTCATTAATACTACAAGCTGTATTTCTCAGTTGTGCAATCCAGTGGGATAGCAGAGACTGAAAGTGTGCTTCACCTTTTCCTCTCTATCTATCTATCTCTGTTAGGATAAAGCAATAGGCAGTGAGATTTGCTTTCCTCTCCTTATGTCTTCTGGGGAAGGTAAGGTCTGAGGAAGGCCACAGCATAGCATGGCCATGGGGCCTTATTCCCTATTTTACCCTTTTGCATCTGCCAGGGGTTAGACCATTATCTGGCATAAGCCAAGCAAGACCCAGCAGTCCAGATGCAAATTAGTGTTTCTTCTTGAACATAAACACACTAAATACTCCACAGGCCAGTTAGCTTCTGCAAAGAAAAGAAGCTTTCTGTAGAAGTATATTTACTAGCTGCTAAGTTTCATATTAGTATTCATCCCTGTTTTTACTACTCACTGATGATAAAATGAAATTTTTGGCTATGTATTAAGCAAGTCATTGACAGTTTTGAGTCTACAAGCTAAAATTCATATTTTATCCACCATCCATTCCAGATTAAGAAATTATTTTTTTTCATAATGTTGCTTTGCTTCCTAATTGCTCTCTGTGGCAGTCCAGACTCCTACTCAATGGAAAAATCATCCCTCTGTGGATGAGGAACAGTTTTCCTTGTCCCAGAAACTGGAATAAAACTTATTGCAAGGTGGGGAAAACAGGACAAGAGAAAAAACAAGGCAAACGATGAAATACTTTTGTGTGCTCTAATAGAATGCTAATCTGTGGATTGGAATGCTAAAAAAAAAATGTCATGGATCTATTAGCATTCTAGAAAGTTTATAAGAGAGCCTAGATGTATGTATGTTTTGTGGCAACTTGACTGTTCACTCTAGCCATATGCTTTTTCTTGCACACAAATCTAACTATCTTCCTAACCAGTAGCTCCAGATGGTTTTGTACAGCCTTGCTGAAGATCTCACTGCTAGAAAAAAATGCACTTTGAAGCTGCATTGGCTGTATTAAAGTTGGTTTGGGTAGGTCTATGCATGATACATGCAAAGGTGTTGAGGTGCTTTTTACAGCTTGCAAATCTCCAGTGGAATGTTAACACCACACCCGACAAACCACTCTGTGGGATTTGATGGGATTACAGACCCTCTTGCTCCGTGTAAATCTGGCAGCACTGTGGTTTGGGCAGCATACCCTCACAGCTCTTTTCCCACCAGAGCTGGACTGCCTGCCTGTGGGATTTGGTTCCAGCCTGAAAGAGTTAGCAATGTTGTTGTATTGCTGACAGTTATTATGAAACAGGCACGGATGTGGTTATAGATTTTGTTTGCTGGCTGGAGTGCTGGCAGCTTGGCAGGAGACAAGTTTGGTATCAGGATCAGATAGCTGTAAACTACCTGTCAGGAGGTAGAGGTAGGAGAGAGATTATGACTATGATGAGGTGTGGATTATAATGCTACCTGATATTTGGGGCTGTGCTTAATGACAAGATGTAGTTCTGTGAAGGCTAAAGAGTAAATATATAGCCCCAAATGTGTGCTTTCTTTATGCTCTCTTTAAAATTGTTGGCATGGGGGTGTCAGAAGACCTTGTTTTAGCCCATACTGCATCTAAATGATTCCCTTCTTCCTTGAGCATCATATTTTTCTGTTCTGTTGCAGCAAATAAAAGAGCAAAGTTATTCAGGCTGGAGCTAATGAGAGGCCACTGGAAAGCAGTATGTGAATAATGTAAATGTCTTACTATGATAAGATGGTGTATTTTCATTAGGTTGGAACAGCATTGACAGGGCAGCTGAAGAGCCCTTTGGCAATATGAAGGCTAATTACTTGCCATGAAGAAACGAAAACTTGTCAAGCGGGAGCTCTGTCATTGCTCAGTTCAATAAATCAAGGCAATAAATCATACCCAACAGAGTCTCTGTGCCATTTTAGGCTATCTGTAATGTGTGTGGGAGTGGAGAAACCAAACACTGGAAGCACAGTGTCATCTTATACAGGGGCTGATTTTATGTAGTTTGTGAAAAATTATTTCCACACTTGGGTTTTATTGTTTTTTTGAATAATGCATATACACTGAGTGAGGTGGAGAATCGTGAAGGGGGTGTGTCTGTATATGTGTATAAAGGAAAAATTGGGATGCAGAGAAAGAGGTTTATTGTTTTCTTTACTTAGGTGCTCAGGATAAGAACTTTAAATTGCTATTTGTTTCCGATTCTTCACTGCATGGCCTCCAGATTACCTGATCAAAAGTGTTTTCAGAGGTGCAAATAACTTTTCAGAGCAAATGAGTTCTCAGGGAGCAGTGGTGCCTCAGTTTTCTGATTGCCTTCTGAATTAGGAGACCACTGAATATTACTCTCAGCTGGGCACTGCTCTTCTGGCTCTGCTGCTGACCCTTCTGACCTTGGGTCAGAATGATGCTGCTGTTTTCTGTGCTGTAGCCTTCAGTAAAATGAAAGAAATAACACTTACCTTATTTCTAAACTTCCCTGAAAGTTATATATTAAGATATCTAGTAAAAATCAGTAGTTAAACTTATTTTATTGTTGCTTTTGTGGTAAGAGCAGTTATTAAATCAGGATACCTAAAATAGCTTCAGTGCTGTCACAGAGATGGATTTTATTCAGACTGGAGGAGACTACTGTTACTCTGTTCTGCTTGTTCCATGATCTGATTTGCAATTGTAAATATTCTCTGGAGAGATCTGAAGTCCTCTCTGATATCTTTGAGGTGGTCAGCTTCTGTTGTATCTGTGTCGTAGTTTGTAATTAAAACAAGAAATCTATGAGTTCAAAGAGAAATGTTACTCTTGTTTGATTTTGGTTTTTACTTTTATATTTTTGCTGAACAAATACCATACTGTGTATTGTTTTTCCCCGTCACTGATCACAGCAATTCAATTTCCTCACAAATTGTGTGTGTAATTAGCATGTGGGGTTCTTTTGCTTTTGTGGTAACTGTCTAAAATAGCTGCTTTCTCCTTCTCCCTTGATTTTTAAATATAATAAAACATTATTTATTTTCCTACTGTAACTGAGGTGAATGTTGAGATTCCCATTGATTTTTTAAGGGGGATATGATAGATGCCAAGTAGGAATTACTTGTTATTGTGCATATTACAGTCAGTGGGAATAACCACAGAAGCCCATTCACACACACTCCCATCTTCCTTCTTGAGGAGAGGGTGTGAAAAGAATGAGCTAGAGAAGAGGAATGCTATAACAGCACATGGCATACTGCTGGGAAGTCCAAGGATACTATGGCAAGGGGACCTACATGGTGCAGAATCAACATCCAAAGGAGTCCATATATATGTAAATATTCTGTATATTGATAATTACTTGATGTCAACATCAAAAAATCTAGATCATTACTATTACTTGAAATTTCTGAGAGTAGATTGTCCTCAGTCCTTTTAAGATGTTTTAAATTACAGACACAGATCTAGGAAGTAGACTGGAGGGTGACAAATGTCATCAGCTGATGGGTTTGTTTTTGACATAGGCAAAACAGGGTATAAAACGGGCATTGGCTGTGTTGATCTACTACCTGTGTTTTACTTCAGTGTGCATTTACTGAGTGGCAGCAAGATCTGTTAAATTACCATTAAACTGACTTCAGTTGTTAGTTCTTATGGTTAGCTCTTCCTTCACTCCTAAGCTTTGTTGAATTTGACATCCTTATTCAGCAAAATTTAAACACAAGTTTTAGTCCCACTGACATTAATAAATTTCAGTATATGCTTAAACACTTTGTGGAAGTGAAGCCTGGTGTGCTTTTCTGAGGAGTTTAACAAAGCTGAGTTTTTAATCTCCTTATCCTCTGAGATACTGCAGACATCAATATCAATGATACATGGAGGTCTACTCAGCTTCAAATCTCCTTCTTAACAGACATTCACCTTTTTTACAGATGTAGTGTCTTACTGCATGAAAGACATGAATGAGAAGTTGTGCTAGCTTGTGATAAACTCATGTGAAACAGGTGTGCTAACAGCACAGCAAATAATACATTTTATATTTTTTGTTGTGTTTTTTTCTTTTTTTTTTCTAAAATGATATTTTCATCGAGAGTATTTCCTCTCTTACTCCTGATATTTCAGCATATGCCAGATGCCTTCACACAGTTCATGGATTTTTCAATTGCAAATTATCTCTGAAACATGTATCATAACACTTCTTGCATCTGTGCTTTTTGATTTACATACTTACAATATTCAGTTGTTACTTTGGGTGATACTGCTCATTCAAAAAAAAAAAAATTCTTTAGCAAAAAATCCAAGTAAAATACCTATTTTCAGAATCAGATATTTCTCAATACCCAGAAAAATCCCAGTATACCTGTATCTTTACTCAGATTTTTTTCTTGAAAATATTTAATGATGCAAATGTAACAACCTTATCAGTATGTGACAAAAA
>JANHGN010010820.1:32508-43646 GCA_024605025.1 Megaceryle maxima
TTTCTTTCTTTCTTTCTTTCTTTCTTTCTTTCTTTCTTTCTTTCTTTCTTTCTTTCTTTCTTTCTCTCTTTCTCTCTCTCTCTCTCTTTCTCTCTCTCTCTCTCTTTCTCTCTTTCTCTCTTTCTCTCTTTCTCTCTCTCTTTCTCTTTTCTTTCTTTTCTTTCCATTTCCTTTATAATTTATTTCTGACTTGTGTCCAAATCCTTCATTATTTTATTGCCTGGCTTACTTCCAGAACACCATGGATTCAGAAAACTCTGTACTGCAAGATGATACAGGGTAGCTAACGTATTCCAGTGCCTGTTAAATAGCAGCTCAGTGACAAAGCTGCAATGTAATAAATTACTCTTTGGTTTTATTCTTCTGCAATGGCTCCCATGTTTGGAATACAGTATAAATATTTTCAATATAGATAACCTTACAAGTTTTTAAAATGTATTGTGCATTTTTATCATACAGAAAAATGCCTGAAATCCTCATTGCTTGCCTCTTCTTCACACTGCTTCAAATGAAGATAAATGACTCTTGAGAATGTCTCATTTGGCCGTGGAAATGTTATCTTAGCTTATGTACAATCAGGTACTGCATTCTGAAAACTCCGTTCCAAAATATGCACCATGCTGCATGGGGGGAACAGAACTGCAAAGTGTGTTAGAGAGAGGACTGGAGTTCTGCTGAAATTCTAGGCAATAGTGCAATGCTATAAAATGGTTGGGGGAAGTTACTGTACCTTAGAAAGCCTGGGTCCTTATTCTTATCAATCTGTGTTCCCTCCAGAACTGGGTACCAAGGTGTTTAATGACCTCTTAATCCTCCTGTACTAAGCAGTCTATGCTGTGCTACAGACTCTTACTCAAGATGGCTATCTTAAGAGCTAAAGGGAATTACGTGTGGGGAAGATAATACATTAGAGACACTAGAAATTAGAGTTCTGTTCCATTTCAGATTATCTCTCAAATAAATGTGAAACCTTGCCTTTGTTACCTTCTGGTAATAGAAGCAATATTGTAACACTCCCTTCTCTGGATTCTGTCAGCAGTGACTGGTGAAGCACAGAGATAACTAATTATACTAATTAAAAGTGTAGAAAGGTAGTCACCAATTCTGGACCTGAGAGACCAAAGTTTAATGCACCTGGCAGAAGGGTGACATTTGTAGTCTGCTTCAAGGCACACTAAGCAGAGAGGATATTTAAATTTGTGGTCTTGGAAACCCAAAATGCAATAACCTGTGGTAAATTGAAGAGAATAAGCAGGAATGTTAGAAATTAGTTAGTGATGGGAGAGGATGAAAAATATACTATAGAAGTAGCAGACTGAAAAAGAAAAAATTATTTCCTGATACACATATGCAGACTAAGAGATATACTGACATTAGAACTAGTATGCCGAAGACACGTCTGTCTTTGTCACTAATGTTCTTCCTTTTGTAATTGACAGACCAAGGGGGGTACTGATACCCAGTGATGATAATAACATTAACTTGTTCTTGAAAGAAACTGCAAATGGTGGAAACTGCCTGAGCTGTTACAGCATCTCTACAAATTGTAGTAGTTCAGTGGCATTGGTAGAATATGTAAACAGAGTAAGGTAGAAGTTTTCACATTCCCATCCATCTAAGTATCAAAGGTATCTAATATTTGTCTATTTTACTGATTGTCAAATGTTAAAACGTTGGAGTAGGAGGGAAAATGCCCCTTGGAGATAGCTATAAAAACACATGTACACAGTGTAATCACAGAATCTTAGTGTGCTGTTTTGGCCCTGTAAACAAAGGGAAATTTCACTGAATTTGAACAAAAGCAATATAAGTCAATGAAAATTTATCAGTGCTAAAGACAGCACTGGGTACTGATGTAGAAGAATTAGAAAATATTGGTTTATGAACAGTGCAATCAGTAAATTTAATAAGTTGCTCCTGTAGTTAGTCAAAGTAATTAACACACAGGCATACAGGGCTACCTGAGCCATCAGACTATGGCACTGGAATAACTGACTGTAAGAGAGACATTAGCTCATGATTAAGTGGTTACAGAGTCTACTTTAAGGGAAAAGGAATGTGCTTTTTCATATGGGAAAATTTTCCGCTTTGCTTGTTTCAAGCCATCGTGAATTTTTCATGTTGCTGAAGAAACGGATCCTTGAGAGAAGCATATCAATGTATACTTGACTGTAAGAGTCCACTGGAGATAGAGCAGAGAATGAAGAGATGAATCTTTCTACAGATATACAAAGTGGAATCAGGAAATGCGGAATCTCTCCAGAAGGAGATCCATGGGCATGGGACTACAGATGTGTCAGGATAAAGAGGTGTGCTGCTAGCTCTGGTGATTAGAATAGGTGAGACAACTTCACAGGCAATTTTTTCATCTCTAGAGCTGTTGTCAAGAAGGTAGGAATGTGGTTTACAGGTAGGTGTCTGACAAAGAAGTTCTGCATATTCTGAAAAAAACCCATTATTTTTATGAGCACATTTTACCATTATTTAGAAGTATAGTTGGTATATGACTAGGACATAGCAAGAATGGTGTCCCCAGAGATGATGACATCAGAACCCTTTAAAAAGGGCTAAGGAAGCCTGAATGCAGTCTTTAAATGTGGATAAACTATACTGAACTTCTGGAGTACCAGTGACCTGGAGTTGAGTAAGATCATGCAATATTTTTCCAGATGACTTTGTGAAGAAAAGAACACAACTAGGGTATATCCCTCTTTGTTAAAACTTCAGTCTAACCAGTCTTCTATTGTGCAGACACAAAAAAAACCATTCTCTGATAAAATGAAATTCACTTGCTGCTGGAAGGTGGAAAATTTGGGGGCAAAATAAGATGTTACTAACTTTTAATGATGCTTCCTACAGCATACCATTAAGAAGAGACACCAAATTTCAGCTGATAAGAATATGAAAAATTAGGTGAAAAGGAGAATTTAGAACATCAAAATTTATTTTATTCTCTAAATTCCTGCTGTCTAATGAACAAAAAAGTAAATATGTTTTATTAATACATGCTCTAAGTTGTTTTTTAAAGCATATTAGGAACCAGCCTGGAAATATCCTATAGTAGTTTTGCCCTATGTTTCTAGACATATTCTTGGATTCTCTTAATTTTGCCAAGCTTAAACCATTTCATCTGAAGTTTCTTCCTGTTTGTATCCACACCGGGGGACAATTTTAAGAACCAGACCTGAGAATTTGTTCCACTTCTCGTTCCAGTCCAGTGTTTTGACTGCACTACATTTCCTTTAAATTGTAGTGCTCAGATAACTGTTCATCCAGACCTGAGTCTTATCAAAATGCAGTGACTCAGTCATACATTACAGACAAATCATGGGAAGATTTGTGTGATCTACTTAGAAATTGCCAGTCATAGTTAGAAAGACTTGAAACAGAAGGAGTGGAGGTAGTAGGTAGACCAAACTGAAACAGTAGAACAAAAGGATGGGGAAAACTGATAATATGAATTGAAGATGGCAAGAAATATCTCAACTTTGTGATACTTTTAATAAAAGAAAACTACATAAGAGACCACATGGGGGCAGGGCTAAATCAAAGATCAATATCTCTGTGAATATTCCTGGTATTTATGTTGAAAGGGTCATTTCATATGAATGGATCTCACCTGTATTGGCTCTAGTAGTACAAATAACAGGTAAGTAAAGTCTGATGTAAAGACAGAAAGATCACTGATGAAGTCTAAAATAAGTATCTTGCCTCTAATGACCTCTATTTGATTACAGATCTTCTCTGAAAGTCCTATAAGAGTTTTGCAATGCAGCATATGCTTTAGTCATCAGTGTCTGTCTAGTATAGGAAGCAGGGCTAGTATTTTTTTGCCTGATTGTGGCTGTCCATAAAAATGGCTGATTGACATAATCAAACCGACTTTCTATAGCCCAGTAGAAGTTCATGGTATACATGTCACAAAAAACTTTGCTTTGATGCAGTATGAGAGTAAACATATGAATTGACGGTATGTACATTAGGGATTGCGGATTTGTGAAGTCCTAGAAATTGAGTCCTTGGTATTGAAATGAGATATTCACTCTTGGGAATTTTACTGTCTGTGGTATTTGAAAAGAAGTTGCCATCACTGAAGCTTGTAGGAAGTAAGGATTAAGTCCCCAGATTTATTGTTGGAGACAGAGCATATGTTATCCCTTAATGAACTAACAAAGAATACATAACATGAAACAGATGATATTGTAGGCTTTCAATAATACAACAAACTGATTAGATCCAGCCCCCTGAGGCTGTTTGGATTTTAAGGGATTTAAAATTTTACCTAAGCAGATTATTCATATTATGAGTCCTTTCTTTTAACGCTGTGTCTGTATCTTTTTTTTTTTTTTTTTTTTTTTTGGTGCTTAATGTGAATCATCCTGTAATAACTAAGATCCTTCTACTATAAATCTGTGTCAATTTTTAAAAGTCCTCACTAAAAAGTCTAGTATATGGTTTAAATCACCAACACAAGGCAAGTGTCCCAGATGCTAATTCCTTAACTTGTAACTACTCCTTAAGTGTTGCAGGTAAATTACTCAAGCTTGTACATACAGCACATGCACAGTGGCGAGTGCTGCTGACTTAATCAGCTTCATGCATTGTATTGCTTAATTGAAAATGCCAATCACATAACTGTTAAATTGTTAATAACTAGGAATCAGTATGTCATTAATTTGAAATTGCTATAATCACAGGATGCACGAGTGTAGAATTTCACTGGTGAGATTGAGCATTGAATTTCATTTCCTAAGAGCAAATGTGTCATAAATGGGTATTGTACAAATAGTAATTAAGTCCAAAAGTACGTGTTTCTTTGCTTTCAATCATATTTATTTACTTTTCAGACAAGCAAAATAACTGAGAACTTTTTTTAAAAAAAAAACCTAAGCAACAAAACCTTTCTGAATTTCAGAGAAAAAAGTTTCTGTGATTATTCCATACCAGCATGAATCTTTCCTCAGGCTGTCCTAGTTTCAGAAAGAAGCTGAGGCTACTGGGTCCAGTCACCACTTTTGCATTATCAAACACATCTAAGTTATAGAAACTCAGTCCTAGTTCTTTTCTTATGGCAGGATTCAGTGTTCCTTTTAGATGCAAAAAACCCCTGCTCATGCCTAGGACTGAATCCAAGTTGTCCTTGCTGTACTCCCATTAGAAATCCTAGTTATAGCTTTTCTGTGCAGGAAAGTTAGCACACAGCTGGCTACATAATACTTGGTTCTCTGTGCTGCATTCCATGGGAGTGCATGCAGGAAGTTGGAGATAGTTTTCTTCATTTTTGAAATCTTGGTATAATTTATATAGATTGTATGGGCATGTGCAACTTTCTTATTTCAAGGGGTAAGCAAAGCTTGGCATTACTGTGCACTGATTGCATCCATGAAGGAACAGTGAAATGTCACTGGTTTTACCAGCTGACTTTACAGTGCTTCAATATTAATTTTCAGAAACCCTCCTTCTACTTAGGTCTGGTTTGTCCAAACTGAACTTGTGCCCTTTGCTATGACAACCAAGGAAGGGAGATATTACAAGAGTTTCCTGTGGGATCTCAATGGATGGAGGATGCTTTGCTAGGCATGAAATGTTTTCTCTCTCTCTACCTAGGAAGATACCATCACACCCATGGAGATAATGCAATGCTCTGTAGGTCCTGGAGACCAAGGATATCGTAGTATATTAATTTTATTGAAGCAGAACTGAGGCACACAAAGTAGCAAGAATCAAACCCATCTGCAGGTTTTTAATTCCTCAGACTCCTGTAGAAAATCTAGGACATCACTGGACAGACAAATATAACTGTATCTCTTGAATCCTTAGCTATTGATTTAACATTTCCTTTGGTTTGTTTTCAAAGAGATTATACACTTCTATGAACCAGTTGAACATATACAAGGATGTGTCCATTAATATTGCATCACACTGTAATTTCTACTTCTAATTTCATTAGAAAAACAGAATGAAAATATGCACATGTAAATTCACTCTTGTTCATTGTTCAGTCTCAAGCCGCAGTGGAGTAAACTTGCCATGCAGCATGTGAGAAATTAGGCACACTGGCAGCTGTGAACATCTAATTTGCCCCGCAGGGTGCTGACAATGTACTCCAAAGTAATGTTTTTCACTAATTACATACTGCACTGACCATGGAAGCCTTCCACTATCCCATGGCAGAACAGTAGGATTCCTACAGCTTTTTCATTTAATTGAAGGTGAATATGAGGGACTGCTAGTATTGTCTTCTGGGATACAGTGAGGCTTCTACAAATTGCAGATTTTCTGATGACTAGTTAAAACTATGTTACATTGTTAGCTATCCTTTGCTTTCATTTGAAAAAAAAATCCAACACCTTAAAATAAAATCCAAGAGAATGTTCACCAGGCAGGCTTCTACAGAGGTGCGTCATTCTGTCAGTTATAAATTAGATAGAAAAAGGGGTTGCCTTGCTATTGGTCAAAATTAAAGTTCAGGAACAAGAAAAAAATGAAACCACAAAATAAAACAATGAATAAATTCTTGGAAGTTATATAATTCTATAAGTTATATAATTCTTTTCCATTAATCCCAGAGTGATTGTTTTACTGGGCATACTACACATCATTTAGGTTCAAAATGTGTTTTCACCTTTATTAATTAGTGCTTCCTACTACTGAATTAGCTTTGAGAAAAATAGGATTAAACTCTAAAATGCAAAATTAGAGTCCCGATTAGATAAGAAAAAGAGAAATCAAGCCTTCAGTTCAAAATTATAGCACATACCTGTATTTTAGACTTTAAATGGTTGTGTACTGTACATTGTAGATTTATAATGTGTGTCTTCAAGCAGTGTAAAGAGAGTACAGACTGGAACATGTGGAGTAGAGCAGGTCTTCACAGGAAAGGTGCTTTAGCTATCCATTTGTGTACCTCTGTGAAACAGGGGCACTGAAACTTGCACTGCTCAGCATCTCTTTGTGACTGTGCATGGTGCTTCAAGTGCCAGATTTTGAATATACAGAAAGTAAACCAAGATACATGGAGTTTACTTTAAATTGCAAGCTTGTGGAGTTGAAGTTGATATTTATTTTTTGTCTGTGTTGGACCAAAAAGAGATTTGTGGCAGAAGCCATTCAGTAATAGCAGCAAGAAGGCAAAGGTGAATTTCACTGAGAAGAATCTGAGTAAGAAGCGTGAAAGGGGTCTCCATCAAACAAGATGAGCAAGAGATGGATAACTAAGGAGAGGGCAGTTCTTTTGCCAGCTGAGACTAGATGATATTTGTTTCCTATGTTTTTGTGAATATTTTAAATTTTGTCAGGTGAGGAGGGAGATTTCTTTTTATTTCACAGCTTTAGCCTGAATACCTATTTATACTCCTAGATGTGGCAGTTGCATGCAATGCTGGTGTATGAGTTTGACTGGGATTTCTTTGAAGACTTAGACTTCTGCTTCTTTTATATTTGTCCCTCAAAATTAGGGAAGCTAAATAGTTTGAACACATAACCCTGTGAGTTTGCTGTCAGCTGGGACTTTTTGAAACAAATTCTGCCATTTATAAGGACCATTTACAAATGGAATAGCTTAAATGAAAAAATATTCAAAAAACCTTGAAAGAAATTACTTCTGCATGGGAGACATGTTTTTAGAAGCATTAAAATGAGTTAATTCTGACAGGAATGCTAAGGTTTTAATATGCTAGTTTATATGCTTGAGGCAGTCAGTAATCAAATGCCCGAGTACCATGTGTACTGACATTTACAAATCACAAACAGATTTATATATTATGATTCCACAGCTTTATCACAGCAAAATCATACTCTGCTCTTTAAAACAGATGACAGAAGAAGAATTAAAGATTCACACTTATGAGAATGCAAGCAGCTGTCTAGTGTTTATGATATGGCACAGAAAGTAAGAGGAATGCATTTTAAAAAGCTTAAATAGCGTTCTGAGTAAGGTGCTAACTAGATGGTTGCCCAGAAGATTTATACTGGGCATTTACGCTTTACTGCTCTGTTTCCTTCCTGTCAAGGAATTTTTTTTTTTTTTACTATTATTAATCAGTCTTGCCCATTTAATCTGTGAGTTATGCTGTGTAGGAATTAAAGCTGCTTCAGAACCCTCCTCTAAACACCCCTGATTTGTTTAAAGTGCAAATATCTGGAAAAGCCATCTGTATCTGAAACTGTGAAAGTTTGAATAATCTAGTTTTGGGGAAAGCATTCTGAGGACAGAAGGTTTTTAAAGTTGGCTGATGCCTCCCAGAGCACTCGCAATGTTCTGAGCTGTGATAAGGGGGAGAACAGCACAGCAGAAAATTAATCCTGGATTTCCTACAGCCTAGGTAAGCATCCTTACACTGGTCTCTCAAGGAATCTGGGATTTCTCTTTTCTTTTATGGCATATCTGTGCTGCATACAAATATTCAAGAGCTCTGTGTGGTGCTTGTCCAGTGCACACAGGAAGCACAGTCACAGGTCTCAAAAATGTACTGATTCCCTTCCTTTTTTTCAATTAAGGTGTCATTCAGTTAGGAATTTAGTCAAGAATTTATTCTACTTTAAATAATAAGCATAATATAAAGTAATGTTATCCAAAAAGTAATTGATAAAATTGTTTTAAATGGCTTGTTGTTTAGCAGTCTGTGGCACATAAGTGGTAGCACACCCTGAGAGCATTCAGTGTTGGCTTGGCTTCCTGGCTTGACCTCAGATGTGCCTTCTCCCCGTGGACTTGCCTGGTGTTCATGGGACTCATACTGACTCTGATCAATGCCTCTAGGCTTGACTCTGACCTGCTGAGTATACTGCCTTCTGCTCATCAAGGTCCTTCCACCCCAGTGCCCTGCTGTGAACCCTGACTCCTACTCACATTCTCTTGTAGCGGCAGTCAGCCGTTGCTGCTCCCTGACACAAACCTTAATGCAAAAACGTAAGAACTTTCATTTTTAACTTGTAAAATTGATAGCTGTAATATTTAAGTCAAGAATTTCCAATATGAGAGTATGATTTTAGGGTATTTGAAGGATTTAATGAAGTGAACCTGTTAGTGACTGGTTGCAGTAATGGGAGTTTTCCACTAACATTCAAGCTACATATCATAGACTAATATAATTCATCCAAATGCTTTTTGTTTTGACTTTATTGATCTCATTCTTTCTTAAAACGTTTTCAGCATCTCATCACTCCTAAGTTCAAGTTCTTGTATAGAATGAGTATTGCTGCATTTACGGACACCACTAATTATGAAATCCACAGCATTTAAAATACTAATCTTTTCCTAGTAATGGAAGAAATTAAGTTTTCTACATTAGCAGTGTTGTTTTATGTTGTGTTTTACTTCAGCAGATAGTCTCTATTAGTCATTTTAATTTCCTACAGCAATTCAAATTTGATTGTTTTTGGTTTTTTTTCCCCAAATTTTGGTGTATTCTAAAAGATTCTGTTCCCCTGAGAGTTGTGAAGCATTTATTTCAAATGAAACAAACAAAAAAATCTATCTGTGCTCCTGACAGGTGGGTCATCCAAAATTATAAATATAGCAATATTTATTGCTATAGAAGATATTATAGTAAAGTTTCTATCTAAAAACATATTTAAGAATATTAATCCAAGAGCATAGACACAGTGCACTTACTGTTATTTAAACCAATAGAGAATATACCTATGAGGTAGACAGAAAAAATAAAAGCTGTTCATTTGCTTCACTAAGTCAGTGAATAAGCTTTACATTTAGACCAAAGTGCTGCTGCATCCAAAGTTCTTTAATTTACAGCTTTCTAGAAAGAGATGCAGAGAAGAAATAAAGAAGAAATATGCCATTTTGAGAGAAAGCATCATGTAAGTTCAATTTTTTGTTCTTCCTAAAACATTACATATTTGTGGATTGCAAGCTGGTCCTGCTGCTTCTTGTCAGAGCGCAGCCCACTGTCACTGTGGGTTACATAATAAAATGGCATTTGAATAATTCTCTGCATCCACTGCACTTTTTATTGGTAACTAGGAAATCTTTCCTGTAACAGGAGGGGTGGGAAGGGATTCCCATGGAACAGAATGAAGAATCTGATGCACAAATAATTTAATTTGTGGACATGATGTCATATAATAATATGCTTCTTCCTGTACAGACAACTTTCTGTAACCTGCTATAATTTGTGAAAGGCTTCCACATTTTCTACCTCATCCATATTTTATTCTTTCAGAATTAGAAAAATACTGAATACCAAACTACTGTCCAATTGGGAATCAGCTTCTGGTCTGAGATATCCTGGCTTTTGTTAACCTTAAAAATGTGGGTATTTCAGGAGAACAGATTTTTTTCTGCACTATCAAATCTGCGACCTAACTTTACAAATCTCAGGAGGAAATCTAAGAAGCAGCTCCTCACATTCAGTGAAGGTTTTTCTTTTTCCTTCCCATTACATTTCTGAACCTAACTTCTAACTTTGTATCTAACTCTGACCCAGTGTTCCTACTTTTGAAGCACAGGCAGCAGGATACAACATGCACTGATATTGACTTTGCTGAATAGGTTCCACATGGAAGCAGCCAACTCATCCCTCCATTTTAACTAGCTTTTCCATCCTTAATTATGTTATTGTTTCCAATGACTTGTTGCTTGGAGGTTCTCTATATCCTTCCATGCTGAGTTTGTGGGGGAATGTGGTGAAAATTGGAGGCAATGAGTTTAAATGGAAATCAAAGAAGTTATGGACAACATGACCTGGGCAAATACTAAAATTCACTGTAGCTGTGCACAACAACTAAGTAGTCTGACACCAATGGCTTTAGGCACATAAGTATGAAAAACAAACAAACAAACACTTCCTGTGTGCTTAGGTAAAAGAAAAGGGAGGAAAATGTAAGATTAAAGGAATATAGATCTTTTTACCAAAGTAGTCTTCTCTGCCTTGGTGTAGAGATTTTGAGATAGCTTAGATATAGAGAGAAACTCAGAAAGAAAATGACTGTGGAGTAGGAAGGATATATCATAGAGGCTGACAGGTCAGTAGTTCCCAGGGTCCTCCTTTCTACCCTTTTTAAAGATAGGTGTAATGTGTCTCCTCTCCCAATCACTAGGGCCTTCACCTGACTGCCATGACTTCTCAAATATTACTGAGAGTGGCTTGGCGACTACATCTGCCAGTTCACTCAGAACT
>JANHGN010010820.1:43746-59303 GCA_024605025.1 Megaceryle maxima
AACTCCTTGAAGAGCTGGAAGTTTGCCTTTCTGAAATTCAGGGTCCTGACTGTACTCCTTGACTCATTTGTGACCCTCAGTAATGCAAATTCCACCAGTGCATGGTCACTGCTGCTCAGGCTGCCTCCAGTCCTGAGGTCCTTGATGAGCTCACCCTCATTGATGACCAGTAGATCCAGTATTGCATTCCCTTGGGTAGGGCGCTCTATTTCTTGTCCCAGGAAGTTATCATCAAGGCACTACAGGAGCCTCCTTGACTGCCTACTGCTGGCCGTGTTACTTTTCCAGCAAATGTCAGGGTGATTAAAGTCCCCCAGCAGGACGAGAGCCTGTGAGTGTGATACCTCCTGTAACTGGAGTAGGAATGCTTCATCAACAGCCTCCCCTTGATCAGAAGGCCTATAGTAGACTCTGACCAGAAGGGTCTCATAAGTTCTCATATCTCATGTGTTGACTGCTTCATACCTAAAATTAGAGCTATATCCATTGACTCAGTTTTACCTCCATGGACCTTCTTACATCCGTTTTACCTATAGGAAGGGCACCTCACCTCTGTCCACTCCAAACAGAGAAGTGGGTGGATGAACTTCAGCTTCTTTTGTTTCAGAAGCCTGGGAAGAAGTCTTAAATTGTTGTTCAAAATCTATGTGTGACCCATAGGGCATATGAAGCTCTCCCAGAATTTTCTGTCTGATTAAAAACACTAGCACTTTTCTGGTTATTTTAATCCCATGTTGGTTAAGCAGCACAGCTTCAAAAGCTGCAGACAAAGAGGACACAAAATATACTTGTGAGGAAGATCTCATCACTGCCTGACATAGAGGTGTTTAGAGTATTACAGGCTATAAATACCCAGTATGGGAAAAGATGACTTACAGTGAAACAAGAGCAAGAAGATAAGGCTGAATAAAAGAAAAGTAAGGATGAAGATCAGAAGCAGTTCTTAAAGGGAAACTGCTAGGGTTTGGTACAACCCCTGTGGGGAATTAGTCTCCCATGGTCTCTAGCCATGGCACTGCATGCAGAATCATGCACCGTGGTGAAGATACTCAGGCCATTTGGTGTCAAATCCCAAGTCCATCACAGCTTTCGTGAGTGACATTGGGCACGTCAGCTCATGCATCACAACAGACAGATGTCTCAGAACAAATCCCGATTCAACTCCCACCCACATTATTTAAAAGCAAGCAAAATGTTACCTCAAGCTTCTAATGCCTGATAATAAAGAGCTTGAGTGGTGCTGGTGGTCTGAGGCAAAGCCAAGAATTAGCCCATGTAATCTGGATGGTTGAAGCACAGGTGAGACCATGGGTGCTCAAACCAGGTCTGCCTTGGTGTCACGTGAAAAGGGTAAAGTAATATGGTAGGAAATAACCCCCCTTGCGTTCCAGCTGGCCCTCAGATAAGAGGGGCTGGGGGAGGCTAGGTGTAGATTCTGAGTGCTGTCCAGTTTGGCACTATTAGTCCGGTCGCGTTCAGTCTGGCTGAACTCTCACGGCTCTGGGATTCAGCTCCCCATCCCATCGCGCTCCACAGTCTCACACAGCCAGTAAGGAGTTGATGGCACCCAATGAGAGAACTTCTGTAACTGGCAGCATCAATAGTGCAGTTTATTGAGAGCAACAGAGATAAAAGTTCTTGTAGATTGCTAGTGATAAATTCACTGTCTGCAAAGCATGTGTAGGTACCAAATGTGTTACATTAAAGAGCAGGTCAATAAAATTTCTAAGTTCCCCAGGGATATACTCAGAAAGTCCGGATCTTACCCAAAGGTGTCCCTATGGGGAGGAAGTGAGGATCAGCCCATTGGCTGATCCCAGGAGTCAGATCAGCGATAGTATCTGCCCTGACTTGTCCATGATGATGTCTTCCCTGACATCCCCGCTTACTTAAACTATTTTCATAATATTTTTTTATCTTCAAGGTGGATCTCGAGTGACTCTAGTCATAAATACCTTTGTTATGATTGGTGTAAATTTCCCTTGCTTTGCATTCGCAAACTCAGTGAGGGGGTGGTTGCACTTTGGGATGGAGGTGTGTTTTGGTACATTATGATGAGCAAAGTTCGCACAAAGGACAGTACTTCTGTCAAAAACTGAATCAAACAGTCAGCTTATCAGTTCTGTAGTCCCATCTCTGCCATAATCTCACAGGGCTTGGCTGTGGAATCTTCATTCTACTCCATCCCCCGTGATGCGTGCAAGTAGGGTTGCCTAGGGAACTGTTGTGAAATGGATTCCTTGCATACCAGTTGCACTCTACCCTGAAAGTTTCTCTGATGTTATACCTTTCCTTAATCTGTGAACAATGCTGCACCTTTAATATGATTTTAACTTTTAAGTCACCTCCAATCATTATTCCACACTTGGTGGTGTCTTTAGCTCAGCTCTGGCTGAGGGCAGGGCATGTGCTCAGAGCCTATCTATGGCCAGCAGAGCAGAGAGGAAGCACCTGACCATTCAAGGGTCATTATAATAATCTTTAAAATGCAAAGGTGGCAGAAAGAAAAGACTCCACTTTGTTTCTCATCTGTATAAACTGGGCTACATACTAAGTGTCTAGGGGAGGACTCTATCAGGTGGACTTCTAGGGGGGCTGTGCACAAACCATTTATCAAGCAGCAGAAAATGAACTGTTTGATACATGAACAAAGTGGTCCAACCTAAAGTGTACACAGATTGGCCAGACCATTGCAACATGCATTTGTTTATTACTAAAATAATTACTAAATCCATCAAATATGAATTCCTGTAGGCTATAATCTACCAATGCAAGTGCAGATGTACTCCTATGCAGCTGCTTTACAGCTCTCTTCCTTTTTTCCATCCTTCCCTAAACTGGAGGGGGCTATGCACAACTCCTGGAGAAAGACAAGCTGTCCAGCTGAGGACTACTAGAGCCTGAACATCAGTTGGTTTTTTGTTTCCCTGCATTGCTATCAATATAAATTACAGAATTGTTAATGACAATACCCCTAAAGGATGGTTCTCCTGATCAGGCAGCAGCTGTTCCAGCATATCCTGCTACTTAAACATGCTTATTGGTCTGTGCGTGAATCAGCCTTTGATGTTTGCAGCTGTAAATACAAGGCAGGCAAACAAAATCAAAGATCTTTTTAATTCCAGTGTTGTGCAGTCACCACGAGTGCTTATTGCATGAGCTGTACACGACCAAGAGTTTGCTGTTGTTTCTTTTTGGTTTTAGATATATGAATCATTGCAGGCCAGAATCAGGCTATGGGGCCACTGCAGGCTGCAACCAGTGTGGTTCCAGTAGATGCTCACTGCAGGGTGAGGGCTTTCCAGTTGTCCACAGTTCCTTCTATGTGTACAGGACAGCTACTAACCAAGAAGGAAGATGGCTGTGGATTATTTTACTAGAGCAGAAAACCCAGTCCCAGGAATCCCAGCAGCCTTTGTAGACAAGGCTGGTGCTAGTGTAACTCTAGTGCAATAGTTTGGGCTTGGATTGCTCTAAACTGGCAGAGCACAGGTCACGCATGAAGATAGGAACTATCTATTTGTAATTTTGCTTCTTGCTTTATACTCTGAACAGAATTTCTTTGTGCTGTTTTCACAATGTCCAGCACACCAGTGCTCTCCAAACCTCTGGTCCAATATGGCCATTAACGAGAGTGTATGTGCATGTCCTATGTTCTGTCTGCTCTGTGCATCTATTTTGCTGGTTTACATTCCATCAAGAGTGGAGAATCTGGTCATACCTGCTCTAGAAAAAATTGTGGACAAATTGCAATAGCTCCTTCCATCAGCACAATCTGGAAAAGTGTTTGCGATGACAACAGAGATAATAGCTGAGGGCTTAACCAATTCCTCCTCCTGACATGGTACTTTATTTGCACTAAAAGCACAGATCTTATGCTAGCAGCCTTGTACTGGGTCAGTTATGCTGATGTCAGTGTAAGCCCTCAGATTTATGACTCACAGTTACTGAGCAGAGGACTTCTGATTGTTTAAGATGTGGCCCTTCCCCAGCTGTTTGCTGTTAAAAGTGGAAAGCCAGGCTGGACTCACATGGCACCTGGGCCAGCTGGCTGCATGGCCATCTGCAAAGGTTGCAGCAAGGGCTGCTACCCACTTCCCCATGTTTACATTTACAGCTTTCTGTTATGGCCACTTTGGACAGAGTCTGTTGGGTCCTCATGGCAGGAAAGCCATGAGGTGTTCATGCCTCTGCACTGCTGCTGTCAGAGAGTCTGAGTGGGATTGTCACTCCTGTTAGTGTCAATTATTCCTACGGTGTCAGATTCTCCATGAGATAACACCCACCTTGCAGCACTTGAGCTCATCTTAATATTAAGAGGAAACATGTGACTGTCTCATGCAGTACTTTCATGGCTAGTTCTCTTGCTATTGCAACATGGATGATCTTTCAGCACTTGATCCTCTTCACAGTGGTGTATTTCAGAGTGGGAGGGCATGAGAGATGCTGGCCATGGTTTCTGCCTTGAGACACCACTGCCTTTGGTGAAGCTGTACAGGCAGTATCTGTCTTTAGAAACTGCCAGGCTAGAAACATTAATGCTGCAATTTGCAAGAAACAAACTGAGAACTGCTTAAGGGAGAAGGAAGAAACTTGGGAAGCTTCTTGCACCTGAATAGCCCTTTCTAGATGGCTGAAGAAAAACAATGTTGATGCAGTGTGAAATAAAAGCAGATGTGATCATTGAGACCTGTAAGGGGAAATGTGCATATTGTTTGTGAAAAGAAAAGAGAAGCCAAGCACTCTAATGGGTTGCAAAGGTTTCTGTACATGCTGTCATAAATATCTCTGGCCTATAGTCAACATAATATTTTTGAGGTTTTTAGAGGCTATGTCATTTAAAGAAGAGAAAGGAACTGAAGAAGCAATGTCATTGTAGGATATAGGAGACTGGGAAGGAAATAATTGTGTTCACCAGATCTCTTTGATATGCGCACCAGAAAGGCACCAGTAAATTATGTTTTTATTAGGCATTGCTTCCCACTAGACCCCTCTTGGCTGGGTAGCCCTGACTGTAAAGTACAACTGTTATCATGCTGGGATAATAGTCAATCATATCTATTCTTCCAGTGTCAGGATGTAACCTCATACCAGACAACAGCTCTGGAACTGGGCAAAGAAAGACAGATACAGTAATTTTCAAATCTGAAAACTCAGTCTCCAAAATGTCAGCTTTATTTTAGTCTATGATACTTTCCATCAGCTATAATGCTGGTGTACCAATTCATATACATGCTCAGGACGTGGAGAGCAAAAGAGGGAAACACAATGAACAAAGCCAGACTGAGCACACCCCTTCTTTTTTTCTCTCTGGCAGTGCAGAAGGGGCTGAATTCACAAGGACACAGGTAGGTCCTGCAACAACAGTAAAAGAGCTCTCAAAGGAATTTATAAAAGTAACTGATTCATAGTATACTTTTTTTTTTTCTTCAGCTCTGACTACGCAACAAATGATAACATGAAATCAAACATGACATCCTACCTGCAGGACTTGACTCTGACAGATGGAGCCGCGTTTAAATAGCACCATGTTGCCAGTTCCAATAAAACAAAATACACAAAAGCTAAAATCTAATGGGAGAACTAAAAATGTTCAATTCTTGGAAGTAGACCAGAAAAAGGTGGGAGCAAAGAGCATGCAAGGGAAAACTCTTACACCAAGATCAAAGTAGAAAGCTTGTCACCAAAGCAGGAACCCAGAAGGACGGAGAAATGTATTTCTGAAGTGCTGGAACTTGATATTATGAAAGGAAGCTCAAATATTTCAAGACTTGCAGGGTCAAGGTGCAAATGTATCTAGATCCCACTTTATGGATAAAAATGGGCACTTCCAAGATTCTTACTAGCTCTGAGCACAGGTTTTACTGGAGATATCACCTCTTTTTGGTGTACTCTGAGATCACCTTCTGGTGTCAATCAACAGAGCTCCATTGAAGGCACCATATGAATTCCAAGTTTTGTTCAGTGAGGATCTCAAAGCCTGTGGCAAGAATAAGCCTAGGAGTAGCTTTGAGACACCTGTGTTAACTATGAATTTGAATCATTAAGAATTTCTGAAAGTGTAGACATAATCCTGTTTTGGAAACAAATTTCTCAGACTTCATGGCTTCTGTCTTCGTTACAGCATTTAATGTTCTGCTCAAGGTCTCAGTTTCCAGTTCTTGGCAAATATATGAAATTTTCAGCTTCTGTTAAGCCCTTGGAATTGTGCAAAAGAAACTTGTAAGTAGGCATTGACTGAACCTTGACGATGAAAATAAGAATCAGAAGGCAAAAGTAAAAAATTGTCATTTTTAATTGAAATCTCATGGTTCTGAAGCTTCCGGCTTCAGATTGTTGAATTCTTTGGGCTGGCAATACTGTCACATAGCTCAGGAGAGCTGAGTGAGTAGTGATTGTTCAACAAGAATAGCCAAATCTGCTTTTCTAGGCATATTAAAAGCTTTAAAATACACACCATCTACTGACTATTAATGACACATTTTTTTTCCCCTAAATGCATGAAACTGATAGCACACAGAGGAGAACAGAGCAAGGGACTCCTGCCCTTCACCTGTTGTAAAAGTTCAATTTAAACAGCTTTTAAGAACATCAGTAAATCTTTCTATCCTAAGGTATGGTAGGCATGAAGATACACTTTGTTAATGACAAGAACCCATTAAGTGTACAAACACGAGACAGAAAAGGAATGAAGTTGCTGGTTCTACCATTCTGGTTCAGATTGCTCAGCAGCTTTGGGATGTTCAGATAACCAGCATGAAATGCAAACCCCCTGGCTCAACATGCCCATTACATTGCACACATAGTGCTCTGCTCTCAGTCATGAGAAACATTAGTGGCATCCTGTAATAAGTAACTGATGCTTATGTTGTGTTATTTTACATTACATAAAGGGCCTAGGCAGTCATTATCCTTCTTCTGCAAGAAAAAATTCAAACCAGGACTGTCAGTGCCATGTAAGCCACTATATTCCACTATTCATCAGAAACCACATAAATTAGAAGTCTTGATCATTAAGTATTTACAGGTTGAGAAGGTTTCATTTTTAGTTGACCAAGACTTGGTGTTTGCCCATCATATGACGAGGCTTTTTTGTCAGCAGGTGAACTACATTTGCTTACATCTTCTATTTGTATTTGCAAAGTTCAGGTAACATTTTTGGATACCTCCACCCCTTCTTTATTTAGAATACTTATCAGTGAAATATTTGAATCTGAAGGATTTGCTCTGTAGTATTTCACAATTACTTTGTGGGATCAGAAGTATTTGCTTAGTTCAACTAAAATTATTAAGCAGTGCAGCTTATTCAATTTGTTTATGACAGCAACAGTTGCTGGGGGCGATTCATAATGCATCAGATACTTCTTATCTGTAGGAATATATATTACTCCTAGATTAAATATATCATAATAAGGGCATGTGAGGAGACTTATGTCTAGCCCTAGAGGCAGCTGGGACACTTTAAGGCTAATTGCTGGGTGCCTTAGAAAATTGGTATAACCTGCATCTTGTGGAGGGTGGGGTGGAACAGGTGGTTAGGGATCACTGTAGGAGGGGAGGTTTGGTGGGAGTGTGGAAGTTAAGGGTGGCATTTAGAGGAACAGCATTTGAGGTGTGAGAGTAGGAACTGTTTCAAAGTGTTTTCTAAGATCTGTGGTGGATCCTTCAATAGTCCTTTCTGATGAGAGGAGGTTAAGGATGGTGCTTGCTGAGCTGCCCACTGCAAGGTAAGGGATGTGTCCTCTACTGAATGTTATAACTTTACATAGAGGTATCTTGTCTGTTTGTAAAATGTCTTTACTTGCACTTGTTTGTATTTTTGTATCTTAAAAGTTGGTTAAAGTAGATTATGCGTTTAGTAATGATTTAATTTTAAGAGTATGCAGAAGCCTATCTAAAGAGGGCCCAAAGCTTTTATGCAGGGACAAATGAGAAACAAAGCTTACTTTACTGGAACAAAGTGCTCTATCAGGATTGCCAGAACAGCTCACAACTATATAATAAACAACTAAGTCATGAAGGAAATTACTGAGCCAAAAGGGAATTTCCAGGTTGTACCATGGAGGTCTGGATTCAGTTAATAAAGTTAGAAAAATCCCTTGATCTTTGAACTTGTTCTAAACAAATGGAGTTTGGGAATTTTGTTGTGAATTTCTGTGCCTTTTGAATTGCTGGTTTTGAGATACAGCCACAGCTTGGGCTCCCCTCTGTCTTTACTCTTCTATCTACTTATTGTTGTTCTGATCAGGAGTATAAGTTGTAGTTTACACATCAAATAACCAAAAGAGTGCAAGCAGTCAGGGGCTGGAGTCAAAGGGAGTGATTCTTGGTAAGCAACCTACAAAAGTAGCATTTAAACTTTTCTACTGAGTTGTGTGTGGCAGTAGCACAGAAGCATATTTCCTTGTGTTAAGTCCCACATCTTCTTTGTGCAAATAGTTACTGTTTTTGCCTTGTCTTAATCTGCATTGCTTTTACTTACACTAACCAAAAAGTGAAGTAGAGGAACTGATATTTCCCCAGGAATAATACTATTTTTTAGCACAGTTATGTAAGATAAAAAAAAAAAAAAGTCACTTTCATCTAACAGTGGCTTTCTAGAAAGAGTCAAGGGGGGAAAAAACCACAATTTCACTGTAACTTAACAGAAACTGATGTAAGATGCAATATATAATTTTCCAACCCCGTCTTTTCAAAAGCTGACACAGAACTATCATCTTGAAGGCTTTTCTTGTATCTGTTCATACATTATATCTGCTTGTTATTAAACTTGACTTTTCTTTCAGAATTATTACATTGATTCATTTGTTCCTTTCCTCTCACTTCTAAAAATCACTCAATGGTGAAACTAATAAAATGAAAAGCTTTTCTTGGACAAAAATAAGAGATATTACACCCTTTAAATCACCTACTGCTTTCTGTCTGCCTGCAGGATTTCTTGTTTCTATTGGTAGAAACTATAAAATAATTGAGGCCAGACTTCTGGTGGGGTTTTTTCAGTTATTTCATTTTTACTTCAGCTGAAGTCTTTTGTTGAGTATTACTAGAACTTTTTTTTTTATTGCAATAACAACTACTTCTTCCTCAAAATTTTTAGTTCAAGGAGAAGTTAGTTGGACCCAAAACTGTAATTTTTGCATTGCAGCAATGGGAAACATCTACTGGCTTTTAGATAACCCTCTATAAACTTACATTCTATTACAATTCCTTCTAAGGTAGTTTCATTTGTATAATCAAAGTCTGAATAACCTAGATAAAATAAACAAAATATTATGCATGATTAAACATCTGGAATCTTAGTGGCAAAGCAGGAGGAAGCCATACCATCATTTTCCTTCACACCAGTACTGAGAGGACAAATGCTACCCTGATGCAATGGCAAAGCCTTTGGGTCTGGATTCTCTGTGAGGCTGCTGTGATTTTACCCCTCAGTACCCATGTACTGTGGGTTGCTGAGGACCTTCTAGGATTCTTTAGGGATTCTGCTGCTTTTAGTGTGCAGGTGAGTTTAAATCAAATCTGCATCATTACTGGTAGTTCTAAGCACAAGAGCTGCATTGTACTCGATATTAAGGTGCCAATGAAAAAATATAAGTGAAACTTGGATTTCTGTTACTATTTTTTTCAAAAATCAGCACTGACTTGACTAAGCAGCAATTCAGCAGAACTCTTGTTAGGTGGAATAAACTGCATTTCTCACACCTGTTCTCCACAAAGCTGCTTCAGTGTGGAACTCCATTTACTTACTCATTTCAAGGTGAGCGAGCTTTAGAAACATCCTTTCTTCCAAGAACTGAAATGTTCTTCAGCTGTGTGGTTTTGGCGATAAGTGCACAAGCTGTGAGGGCTACAATCCTTTAACAATCAAACCAAAGCACTGAGGACAACCTGCACAGCTGGGCATCCCACAGGTTGTGATTTGCCTGGGTCCCAGTGTGTGTGCTTAAGAGTTGCAAAGAACTACGGGATACAATGAATAAAGTATTTTTAAGTGGCTTTTTATTACGTGACCCTCTTGTAGCAATTGCAGTAAGTCTGACGTTGACCAGCACCTGTTCCATGAAGCCTTTCCTTTGGCCCTGATCCCCTTCATAGATGGACAGTGCTCCCACCTTAGCTATTTCAAGGTGTCAGGAGATAAATTGAACAGAGGAGGACTATTATTATCTTATATGGTGCAGGGGGAGGGCAATTGCTTCTTGCAACTTAATTTGCAGAACAAAATATGAATACTGTGCAAGATATGAAGTATTTACTCCTCTTAGCAGCACAGATAAAAAGTACTGGTAACTTTAATAGGGAAAAATTATCTTAAACTATTTTATACTTCCATAGACTTCTTAAAGAACTCAAAATTTAGATATGACTGAGAAAACTAATTTGGTCAGAAGGAATGTGTAATATTTTCTCCCTAATATTTCAGTTTAAGAATGCTGTTCCTATACTCAAATATTTAGTGAATTTATATGTCCTTTAGATGGAAATTTTTTTTCCTAACTTACTCTGCTGTCATTCCTCTCAGTGTACTTGGTGACAGGCTGTGCATATACTGTATATAGTAACATACATAGGAGATGTAGACTCTACTAATAAATAGATGCCACTGGATAAGGATTGTTTCTTACAGGGTGCTCTATTAGCCCCTCTTAATATTGATTTTCCTGAGGGTCTGTCAATGCTGCTGTTACAAGCCCTGCCCTGAGGCATACCAGGCTTCTTCCTTCACATTGGGCTGCAATTTGCTGTTCTTTTCAGCTTAAATGCAGCCGATTTCTTTTGAAATTCAGTTTACTCATTTTTATATCTCAAGGAGATTAGGGCCTAAAGGTAGATCTCTACATGCATATTTAGGTACCTAAGTGGAGCAGGCTGTTCCCAGCACCTCTGCAGCAGGGGAGCTGGTCTCCATTAAGTGCTAACCCTGGATTTAAAAGCTCAATCTTGCAGACTTGAGTCCCTTTCTTTAAAGGACCCCCCAAAAAAGGAAGAAAATTCCCTTTATAATCTCAAGCTATCTAGTGTTTCAATTTTTCAAGGAACTTACTTGGCACCTGCTGTGTCCTGTTCTTCTCAGTCCCAGCTGAGTATCTGATTGTGAACAACTGCATTGAAACTTGCATTTTGGAGCTGTGACTTTGTGTGTGATACTTGAGCTGTCATGGGTCTGGTCATAACCTCTAGCCACAGCTCTGTGGGCAGGTTTCCTGGGTGCAGATTGATGCTTGCTCTCCTTTGCAGCTTGGGAAAGACACCTGAAGTGGGGGTATTGTACTCCAGGACTTGCCTATTGTTCATCATACTCTTGGTAGATTTTCGGCTTCCAATTATTGCACTTCTTATTTTTAGTCTTTGGGGACATATAGTAATTGAAGGAAAGAAAACAGATTTTACAGTGGATTTTATTAATTAAATTGTATTTACTCATAGAAAAATCACAGGAAATACAGCTGAAATAAGGTATCTGCACAGTTTCCCCAGCTCTACTAGCAAGGATTCCTGCTGCTCATTGTAGAAACCTCTCTAGCTTGTAGTGCTGCTTCCTCTTAGCTTGCTCATATCTGCTGGCAGTGTGTTGCTCAGTAAATGCTTTCTTCCAGACTTCTTTGAACTTAAAGCTAACTCTAGTTCCTTAGTTGCAGTCTTTCTTTCTCTGTTGCTCCAATGCATGTTCTTACAGGGAAGCAGAGCAGATCTAAACTCTTACAGCTTATTTCCCTTTGTTCTGATTTCTCCCCCGCCTTGAAAACAAGTTTGCTTATAATAATTGCCATCAGCTATTTCTGGCCTGTAAGAGGTAGTGCACATTACACCATGTAGCTGACAATTGTACGTTGAAATATTCAACAAATATGGGAAGTGGGGTTATTTAAAGCTTATAACATCTGTTTATTTCTTAAATGGTCAAGATTTACATCTGTAAATAACACTTATGAATTTGAATAAAATTTGATATGAAAATATAGTATGACTTTTTGACCTTAATATGCAGTTTAAGTCAATACACTGGATGGCTTATTTAAATGTAATTATTGTGAACCATGAGTTACTGCAGGGGGATTTCCTGAGCAGTCTGATCTGAGTAAAGGAAATCTATGTGATCAGTGTATGATGGGTAAAATTTCTAGTCTCTAGAATAAGTGTTTTAAACTAAGTAGCATCTGTTAAATCAGAATTGTTTTGGGCAATAGTCATTCTTGCTTTCTTCAAAACAGGATATAACACACTTGCCAGACAAAATCCATTAGTCATGGGGTTGACCTTTACCAGCTAGAAGAGTCCATGTTTTGTTGATGGTGCCTGCAAGTACTCTGGCAAGGAGAACCTTGTAGACCCCTAAAGCAATAGCTCAATCTCAACTCAGGATGATATCTAAGAATTAAGGCTTTCTGTCTAGGAGGAATTTTCTATCAGACAAGGGTTGTGTAGGCAAAACAGGGTTTTGAAGGTCTCATTGCTTTTAATCAAATCTGTATTGTTCTTCAGCAGGCAGGTTGTCTTAACTAATTTAATTCTTTACCCTGTCAGTGAAATTAAACAAACCTACAAGAGTTTAAGGTTCTGACTTTGACAACTTAACGTGTGAGGCAGGGCATTCATTATGACTTGACTCAGTAGCACTGGTGAAATTGTTCATGGCTTAACAATTACTTGGTAGAAGGACTATGAGTGCTGCAATTGATTAACCTCTTTGTATAACCTTGCATGAATAGCCTCTTCTCTTGCAACTCCTCTAGGCTGAATTTGGTACACGAGGGCTAGGAACATTATTTAAAAGCTTGAAATCATGGTCAGCCTCTCCTCTTCTGTCCCTGGGGGCAATACAAAGAACCCTTTTGTGTTTAGGCTTGGGGGAGGAATTTTGCATTGCTCTAGTGTTTAGCAGGTGGTGCCTCATGCCTTTGTATCCACTGAGCCTTTTGGGGACTTTGTGGTTTAAAGCAGACATACGTTATCATTACTCTTGATAGACACATTTCTTTTCAGAATGTGTTTTGAAAACATGGAAAGCTCTGCCTAATAGAAGTTCTGCCTGATGTGCACATAAGCTGATTATACTGCGTACCAATAAAAAGAAAAAATTGGTCAGTTTTGCAAAACATCTTTGCTCTATCTGCCATATCCACTATCAAAAAACATGCAATGTATCTTGGAGGGAAATTATGAATCCAATTTGAAAGCAGTCAGAAGGCATAAATCTTATGTGTCCCAGAGGCTGATGAGTAAGAGAATGCTTTGTACTAAAGGTGTGTTTAGATGTCTGCAAGCTGGCAGCTTTTTTGTCACATCAAAAAGGAAAGATTAAACCCAAATTTTTTTGTGTGGAGATCTTTGGAGGAAAAGATGTTCCTAAACAGATAGTATCACTATCTCTGGCACAGACATTGCCCCAGTTTCCAATGAATTAGGCAGATTTTTTTGGGAAAAGCTGGATCAGCCCCTCAGTTGTCCTCGTCAGTACGGAGGCTGTGCAGTTCAGGAATAGAATCTTTGCAATGAGCTGAATTAGCTGATTAATGAAAAAAATGCCATATTATCTTAATAGGAATTATTTTGAACTGTCTTTAGTTCATGCCACTTGAGGCAGTGTGCATCTAATGCCAGCTGATGTGAAGCCCAGGACTAAGGCTGTCCCTGGACTTGTTGGCCTCAGGCGATGTCACTGTCTCTCTCAGTAGTGTGGGGCAGTAGTTTTTCTTCCAATAAGGGTTCACCCTGATTCTGCCTGATCAGTAACTGTACATCAGGCTGACCAGCTTGTTTTGGACACCAGATTGCAGTGGATGTGGGGTGGTAGAGGAAATACTCATGAAGATGCTTGGGAATTAGGGCTCAGTATTTGGCACTGGGAGATAAGTGTATGCACTTGTAAGCAGATGTTTCAAGTTTGAGTCAGAAAACTATCTTGATATTTCTAAATTTAGAAAAATTACATTGGGATGTGTAAAGAAATCTTTTGTAAGCAACTTTCTCTCCGCCCCCCCATCAAAATTCTGTTCCTACTTATGCTGAGAAATGCTGCTGCAGTCAGGGTTCTGCTGCTGGACAAACTGACAATTGAATTTGCAAATTACAGTACCAATTCCTGGACAAAGGGGAGATGGTAGGAGTTTAGCTAATCTTAACATGGTGTATATTTAAAATAATATTTAAAAAACCCACTCTGGGCTCCAGAAGTGCAAGAGATCTTTCTTAGCTGCATACACCATATTTACATACCTCTGCAGCATCTCTCCTGGGCGCCAATCGTGCTGCCTCCTTTCTCAGGCAATAGCAGCCCTCCAAATGATAAAAGGCAAATGTTACATAATGATTTCTTCTGAATATTTATAATTTGCCTACTAGTTAAACTTGCAAATCATTGCTATTCTCCTAAGTTCCTTCAGCAACAGATATGGGGAAGTTGTTTGCCATGTCTGTTGTTGAAATGTTTTTATTCCTTAAGTTGGTTTTAGAGCTAGTTTGCAGCTGCCTGTTGTTTCCTTTGCTTTACAGTTTTACTGATGAGGTTATATTTACTTGAACCTAATGATCTCACCTGACATTGATCCTACTGTAGATGGGAAAACAGAAGGAATCTTCAGGAAATGGTTTATTTTGAGGCTGTGTTTTTACTAGTTGTGGTTGATATTTGAAACTGTGACAGAACTGAGTGTGGCTTGTGCCCTGGGCTCTTGGACTGCTTTGGTAATTTAACATTTCTCTTGCTATACAGCATTCTCCAGGACTCTTCAAAGCTCAGTTGCTCTGACTCTTGATTAATTCTTTTCTCTCTTCATGGTCTTTTCATAAGACTGTGTTTTATGGTTATTGTTATAAAAATACTTAGTAAAGATGTTAATTTTGTTTTCATTATTTCTGTCTGCAGAGATGCAGTATCTTACCAGCTTTCCCTACAAGTTCATTAAAAAAAAAAAAAAAAAATTGAACCAACCAGGGTCCTGAATTTCTGTGACAAAACCAGCACCTTTCTCAGGATCCTGTCAAAGCTGCTATGATGTTGATTTTTCAACTCTTCTTTGCCCTTTTATTGTAACTTGGCATTTGTGCATGCTCTTGTGTTTTCTCAGTGTGGTTGTGCAAACCTGCCCTCCTGTTTGAGCTGCGTTTGTTTTGTATTATAAACTTCGTCTGCCAGGCTTTCCTCCTGAAAGGAGCTTCTGATGCTGATAGAGAGGGCTGATCTGCAAACTGCTGGCACCATTTTGTGATGATTTGTGTTACTGCTGCAGTCACTGCAATAGCTGAAGACTTGTTCCCTACATGTTACTGGGAACTCAAATATCTCATGTTCAAAATCGTACGTGCAATGTTGCTCAATAAAAAAATACAGTGCTCAGATTTTGTGTAACTGAGGAATACCCTTTTAAAGGAAGGAATGTGAAGAGGAAAATAGATCATGCACTGAACATTTAAAACTCTTTCACACACACTTTTAAAGTCTTGCACTGCAAGACTGTGCTTCTGTCCACAATATGAATATTGTGCGTCTGAATGTCTACAGGTCATAGCAAACAGCACAGCAGTATAATCAGCAGGACTGTTTCATTTCATATATC
>JANHGN010010821.1:6046-16698 GCA_024605025.1 Megaceryle maxima
GTGACCCTGCTGGGTGGAGCAGGGGGGATGGCACCAGAGCATCTCCAGAGGGACCTTCCCACCCCCACCACGCTGGGGTTCTGTGCTGCCCCAGCATGGCAGACATCCTGCTGCTCTGGGCAGAGGGATGAAGTGGCCGGTGTGTGCTGAGTCAGCAAGTCTGGGGCCACAGCCACTCCTGCAAACCCCGCCGTGCCTGTGACTCGCCCAGCTGCGGATCTGCCTCCCTGGCACCATTTCACACCAAATACAAACACTGGCCACAGCCCGCAGCCCCCCCGGGGTGGTGTGACCGCTGTAAAACACCCTGGATTTAGCACCTAAGAGGTAATTACTTCAGCCCATTTAATATTTAAGAGAAGCAGCAGGAAAACACAGGGTCAGCACCAGCTTCGCCTCACTCCCGCGCCCACGGGTGCTGACTGGGGTAGCACATGGGTTTCTATTTCTGATTTCACTTTGGGAAGCGTTGGAAGCAGTGGGGAAGCCCAGAGGGGCTGGACTCTGGACCCCTTGTCCCCATCCCAGCTGACAGCAGCCGTGCCCAGGAGCAGAGGGAGCTGTACCAGGGGTTCACTGCGGGGATGGGGCAGCTCAGCACTGCTGCCAGCCCCCTCCTCATGCAAGATGTGCAGGTTGGCAGCTGCCTTCCCAAGCCCCCTGAGCTGAGCAGGGGACCTTTCTAAGCCCGTCCTTTATTTGTTCCACTTATTTTGTCATTAAAATGTTTTACCTGTTAATGGGACAAATTAAAAAATCCCATTTCTTCCTCTTTATTACCCTGGGAGGGGAGAGGGAGAGAGAGAAGGCTCCTCCTGGCTTGAATGGTTAATTTATTTGTCAGGCACTAAATTCTCCAGTCCATTCTCTGCTGACCCGCTGCCTGATGTATGACATATTAAAGCCCATCTATAACAAAGGGAAGAGCTGTGTAATGGCACGATTAAAGAAATCTGCCGTCCTGGCTGCATTTCCCTGGCTGTTTGTAATAAAGATGTCAGAGAGCTGAACAGATCGTGCCATAACTCGGTGTGCAGGGAGACAGCCCGCCCGGACTGGGGGCCGTGGCTGTGAAACCTCCACCAAAGAGAAGAATCCCTGAGATGCCCCCCCCCCCCCCCCCCCCCCCGACCCCTGACAAGCTGGCAGCAGCAGCAGCCAGGACTTGGGCTATTCCCAGCACTTTCTGCCCTTGCTCCCCTGGCTCTGAACCCTGGACCATGTCCAGGACACAGCAGCTCCCATGCTGAGCAGGGATGTGCAGGGACCCCTCCAGACACCGCAGGGCTGGATGTCCTCCCTGCACGGGGCATGAGCTGCTCAAAGCACCCTTTCCAGCACACCTCCTCCTTTTGCAGCTCCATTTGCTCTGCCCAATCTGTGCTCCAAACTGGGGTCCCCGTGCCCCAGGTGGGGGACGTATCATTCTGCCTAAATCCTCTTGCCTGGGGAAGGAGAAATGCTGGGGACATCCTCCAGCGTGCAGAGACTTGTGGCTGGATGGTCCCCGCACTAAGATCCAGCCCCTGGCGACTGTCACCTTGGTTTAGCTCTTTCCCATGAAGCCATCAGGCTTCATCAGGGCAAAACTATTGTTCCCGAGGGCTGCTGCTCAGGAAGCCCCGAGAGCCACCATCCTACTGAAAACAAAACGTGCAAAATCAGCTGCGCTGGCATCCACAGCAAGAAAACCCACGTGCTGAAGAGCAAAAAGCTCTACCAGAGTGAGGGAGAAATCGGTAAGATCGAGAGGCCAGCCCTGATGCAATCCTTTCCCAGAATCATTTCGATGGATGCCAAAGGAAAGCAGAGGAGCCCTTCCCAGCAGGGCTGAGGTGCCTTTTGCTCACTGAGCTACAGCAAAACCAGTGATTTAACTCCACCCGAGGCCATCGCTGGGCACCAGCCCCGGGACAGCAGAGAAGCGAAGCTAACGTGGGGCAGAGGGTCCCTGTGCTGGGTCCTGCTCTCTCCACCTCACCTCCAGCACATCCAGTGCTGGGGAACACGCAAGTGGCACCACAAACAGAAGCAACGATGCCCGAGCTTTCCTTGCAAACCTGGAGGGGCTCCAAAGGCTTATGCTGCAGGCAGGTATCCGACAGCACTGCGAGGGGTTGCTCTGGGAGCTGCTTCAGCTTCGTGAGGTTGCTTTATGGAATTTACTGCCTGTCCCCCCCTGAGCTCCCCTCCCAGTGGCAACAGCAGGCAGCAGAACTGCAGCTCCATCCTCCACACTGGTGCATTTTTCCCTCTGCAATAGTGAGCACCCTGGGGACACTGATTTGTTCCTGAAGGGAAACTCTGGCACAGAGCTAATTACAGGTTCGCTGCTCCCTCCTCCCTTCAGCAACAGGCAGCAGTAAAGGCTTAGGGTAAATCTGGGCACTGAGCTCGGGTGGAACTGAGACCAAAGTGTCATTTTCACAGCAGTTACAGAAAGGTCACTACATCTCAGTGGGACAGTAGTGCAGTTTAAGGGTTTTTCCTCAGCTCTGGAGCGAAGGCAATAAGTCACCCGAGTCCTCTCCTGATTGACACCTGTGCTCAGGAAGCTGCAGAATTAATGCCCGTTGGGCGCTGCCAGGAGCTCTCCCTCTTGCATTCTGATGGATGTCCCCGTTACTTTACTTGCCTATATGGCTCCCAGCCCTCTGGAAACTTCCCATTTCACACAGCTAAGAGGGTGTTCAAGGGGGTCTCACCCACGCCAACCCCCCTGCCTGCAGAGACACGGGCAGGGCGCTGTGCACCGACACGTGGGAGCCTGGGATCAGCTCCTCCTCCTCCTCCAGCCCTGGCATGACCGAGGCCCATCTCACAAACCACCCGATGCCTCAGTTTCCCAGGGTTGAAATGGGAGGGCACTCCTTCTTCTGCCTTTCAAGGGTGTGATGCTGTAGCAGACCCAGCCTGGGCCATGCCAGCAGCTCAGGCACCAACCCCATGCTGCTTGCTGAGGGTCTTCCATACCAGACCCCAGAATCCCCCCTGGCTGCCTGGCCGCTCCCATCACTGCGCTATCGGGGCTGCTGCGGGCAACCAGCCCCAGCAGCGGGGCGATGCAGGGGTCAGGATGCTGCCCTGGCACTGCCAACCTCTGCAGGGCTCAGAGCCTCCCCTGCTTGAGCTCCAGCTCCCCCTTCTGCAATTCTGCCCTTAGGGTTTCCTCCGTCCAAGGGGGCCAAGCCACTGTTTTTGCAGCAGCCTAGGAGTCCAGGGGCAGCCCCAGTTGGCTCCAGGCCATGGCACAGACCCACCTGCGGCACCGGGAGGACTTTAGTGACTCACAGCCACTGGGAACCCAGTCACCTCCACTAAAAGCGCGCAGTGGGAGCCGCGGCGCTTTCGTGTTACAGCAGTCAGCAAAACTGAGAGCGTGAGAGCGAGCTCAATGCCGACCCCCAGCTGCACCCGAAACCTCCTCCCCACTTAAAGAGGCAAGGAATAAATGAAAATATCTAATATTCTGCAGCCCACAAAGGGGACTGGAAGCACTTAGGTGAACGGGTACTTCGGATGCCCCGCTGGCCTCTGCCTCTGGAGCTGCTTTCTCACAAAAACTGCCGCTCTGACACATTTCAAAGGTGACGGGGAAACGCTGACACCGGGACGGAGCAGGCTTTTGAAACTCAACCTTTTCTTCTCAGTGTTTTTCTAGCTGCGAATGCATTTTCCACTCTCAGCCAGAGCGAGGTGGTGCTACTCCCTCCTGTTTTCTTCCTGAATTTGTGACGAGATAATAGCCATCAGCAGAAGGGGGGAAAAAAAAGGTGCATTTAATGCACACAGGGGCTGGCAGCTGGAGCAGGGCACGTGCTGGGGCCGCGGTGGGGATGGGGAGGGGTGCGGAGGAGGCTGCAGCACCCGGCTGTGCTCCTGAACGCCAGTGAGAAACCAGCGCCGAGGCTCCCTTCGGTGAGGTTTCAAGGAGAGGATTTTTGAATGCACAACTTCAAAGAGCATGAAAGGGGAAGGGAAGCGATGGCTATCAGGAGACAGGTTTCACCACATTAAAAGAGTCATCGCCCCCACCGAGACTTTTGCTCCATCCGGCTTTGATCCATTTTTTATCCGTATTTCCTTTCATTTCTCCCCTTTTGTTGACGCGCGGTGGGGGAATCGATACCCGGGCGAGCGATGCCGAGACATGCTCTGGTTGTTAATCCCCTACCCGAGCCCGCTCTGCAGCCGCAGCCCTGCCTGGGCCCGCTATCAACATTCCTGTTCAGCTGAAATAATTGCGACAAGATGTGTTGAATATGGCGCTCGATTCACCTCCGGGCTGCGGAGCGTTCAGTAAGTTCGAGCAAACCAGCTCAGCTCCCCCAGCAAAGCCTCTGTGGGCATCTCAGTCTCTGGCCCTCCATCTGCCTTTGAGCTGCTCCCTCTTAAAATGAGACGTGGCTCCAAAACCTGCTCTCTGAAAGCTCTCGAGGCAGAAGCACTTTCTGTTTTGTTGCCAAGAGCTTTATTGTGCTCTGCAGCCTGAGAGAGCAGGGTCATTTTTTAGGAGCTGGAAGGGCATTAGGGGAGATGGGGAACGAGGACACCTGAGAGAAGGAGAACTTGCTGTAAGTGACGACAGCATTTGTCCTTTTAAGATAATTAATAAATGATTAATGGCATAAATTACCGTAAGATGTGTTATGACACGTTGCAGAGACGTTTATAAATGTCCGTGGCTCAGTTTATAGCAGCCTTTATGCAGCCCTCATAAATTGAGGTGTGTAAATCAATGTGGCTGTCTCTAAAATGGGTTAGAACACATCTTAAAATAATTTATAAGGGACGAGGCAATTTCTAGATGCCTCTATTAACAAAGTCTTTATAAATACAATCTTCATCCCAACTGGTCCTATTACAATTCCGTTACTGAATTCTGCACTCAAGAGATGACAAAATTATTGCTACCTGAAGCTGTCCCTTCGCAGCATCACCAGGAACAACGTGCCAACAACCGAGCTGCTGCCCACCCAGCAGACATCTGGGGACAGAGGCACCACCCAGCTCCTCGATGGGCAACCGCGAGCTCAGAGCCACCACCTGTGCCGCAGCCTCGGGGCCCCGAACGCCCCCGGGACGCGTTTCCTCGCCCTCCTCCAACCCACCCCCAGCACCGAGATGAGGTCCAAGGAAAGGAGGGGCAGAGGCCGGAGCCCCCGTTACCTTTACAGGCGCCGGCGGCTCCCAGGTGGTAGATGCCGGCCACGACGCGCCAGACGGCCGCCTGCTCCTCCGCCGCGATGCCCAGCGTGCCCATGGCGGCCCGGAGCTGGGCGAACGCTGCTGAGAATTTCTGCTTCTCCTCGGGCTGCGGGGGGAGAAGATGGGAGGGGAAACGTCACCACCTCTGCCAGAGCATCGCAGGGGCTGGGAACAGGGGGTACACACAGGGGAGATGCAAAAGGGTGCATGAAAACCGTGTGGTCAGCGAGGAGAAGACAGTAAGGGACCCTAGGAACAGTGTGGATAGCAGTGGGAGAAGCCCTTGGCAGGTTCCTCGAGAGCTTGGTGTCAGGAGCAAGACTGGGGACATCGTCTGGTTATAGGGCTACGTGTAATTCCTGCTTTGGAGGCGTCTACAGAGACCTGAACCAGCAGCTGGAGATGGACCTTTTCTATCTTCTCACTCAATACACCTGCCCACGGGTGTGCTGGGACCAGCTGAACAGCTTCCAGACACCAGCAGGACCCTCACCTGCCCACCTCCAACCACAGCAGTCCTGTCTATGACTCTGATGGTTTTCCAGCACACACAGAGCTCAGGGATTTCTCCCCCATGACCTGAGGCTGGTCTGTCCAGCCCTGGGGCCAGACACTGCACATGGGCTCCAGCCTGGAGCATCCCCATCCCAGCAAGGACCAGCCCACCCAGGCTAAAGGATTTGGGCTCCCACAGAGCCTGCAGGGTGGCTACCAATGAGAGAACACAGCTGAGAACAAAGCCTGGCATTCCAGGGACAGGAGTGTGCTGTGGGATCACCACTGGGAAGGAGAAGCGGTGGCAGGGACAATGTTTGTCCCCTTTCAGAGCTCACATGACCTGGACTGAAGAGAAGCTGCCCAAGAGCTGGTGCTGCCCGGCTCCAGCTGACCCTCTGCCCCCCTCCTGTGCTGGGACAGGGGACCCACAGAACTGGGGGCTATGAAAGGAGGGTAAAACTCCATCTCTGAACCCAAATCTGCTGCTGCATCAGCAGGACAAGGACCCGTGGTACCTTGGAGTGCCCTCCACGGGAGCTGCTACTCCAACAGCCGGTTCCTTTGGCTGCTGGACCGGGGCAGGAGCTCCCTAATGAAGATCGAATATTGAATTGATCAATAGATGATGTAAGTGCAAATTGCTGTGACTCATCCCAGCGCTCTGGCTCGCGGGCAACCTGCCCGAGCTCCGCAAATGGCTCAGACTAATAAGGAGCTGGTGCTGGAAATCAACTGCAGTAATTCTAGCCCCTAAAAATCGCATTCTAGCCCCTTCAAAAGATGCGCTCACCCCCCAGGAGCTGCTGCTGCAAGGAAACCATCAGGTATTATTGGCCCTGGAGCAGCAGAATCCATCCCTGGGGTGGCCAAGGGTGGCCAAAACCCAAGCACAGACACGAGGCAGTAGTGGCAGCAATCCTGGCAGCTCCTCTGCACCTGTAGGTTGGTCAGAGGAGTGCTGGGGGCTGTTTGGGCAGACCCTTCCTCACTCCCCATTTCTCCCTACCTTTGAGAACGGCTTGATCCCAAAGGAGTTGCTCTCAGTCACCTGGTGTAAGTGCAGCATCGTCCTGGAATTAGGTACAGAGAATGAGTCTCGAGCTCCCTCCTGCCCCCAGCACTCCCCAGACCCCCCCATCCTCTCCTTGGGGAGCATCTCCAGCATCCACAAAGCCCCTTTGCCACGATGTCTAAAGGTCCTTGCTGGGCAAGGTTCCCATGGCCAAGGCCCTTTGCCCAGGGCAGGCTGGGGACGGGCAGCTTGTGGGGAAAGCCAGAAATCAGCAGGGAAAGGGATCAGATCTCTGCTTTGTTTGATCAGCCCAATTTCAGTTTTTGCGAAGGCAAAAAAACCCCATCAGAAAACATCCTTGTTTCTTAGAAAATCAGCAATTTCTAAGCATATAAAAATGCCTGCGCCATGGCTCATGTGATCACCCTCACAACCTCTTACAGAGGGGTCTCCAAAACCACACTGCTGGAGAAAAGGTGAGTATAAATCACGGGGGGAGCCCCTCAGTGACTGGAGTATCCCGAGCAGCCAGGCGAGAAGCTGAGCGGGAGCCCTGCACCCACCTCTGTGCTGCATCCAGCCCCGCCAGCATCAGGGGGAAGATGTTGAAGCTGCTCTCTCCGTGGGGCTGCTGGGTGACGCGGCTCCTCTCCAGCAGCATGGTCTGGGGAGGGAACAGAGACGGGTGTGAGCGGCAGCCCCCAGCCCACCGGGACAGCCCCAGGTGGGGGCAGGGCAGGCGGTGTGCCAGGGCATCCAGGCACACAGAGAAGAGAGGGGACAGTGGCACCCGGAGATGGGGAGATGCTACTGGGAGCTATCAAGGAGGGGCTGGATTTCTCCTCAAAGGGCCAGGGTTGGGTTTGGAGGCTGCTCCTCCCTCCTGCCTGGGGCTGTGTGTGCAGCAAGAGCTGAATTGTGCCCCACACTCAACAAGGGGCAACATTCCAGCACGTGGATGAAACACCCACTGCCCCTCCCCACCCATGGAGGTCTGGGCAATGCGATGACAGCCGAGGCAAAGATGCTACAGTCTCTGGATAAGCCATTGCCTGGGCTCGAGACAAGCCTAGATCTGCCTCCAGCCTTGTCAAGCTTGTTCAGCACCAGCACCGACACCAGAATGAGTCCCTGCAGAGCTGGGCCCCCCTCCCTGACTGTCCCATCCTCCCACGAGCATCCCAAGAGGGCACTTAGCCATCTGGAGAGCAAACGCTCCCAGGGCAGGTTCCCATCTCCATCCGCTCCCCGATGGTGCCTGGGGCAGAGGAAGAGGGGCAGCAATGGGGCAGCCACAGGGAGCTCTGGTGTTCCCCAGAAGCAGACAAGGGCTCAAGCCCTCTCCTCCACCAGCCGAGGCCTGGAGGCAGAGCAGCTCTGACTGAAGTGCCTTTGCATCCCAGCCCTGGTGGCAATAAAAGGCCTCGGAGGCTTCTGCTGCAGACTGAGGCGTGAGGTGCTGTTAATGACGTGCTGAATTATGCATTTCCTCATCAGCCTTTCCTTCCAGCGCTGTTCTGTGCCCCCTGCCAGGGGTGGGGGGATGGGCTGCAGGAGGCCCCACCATGCCACTGGCAGAGCCCCTGATCGGCTGAGATTTGGGGTGTCTTTGGTGCAGGAGGAGAAGCAGAGCCGAGCATGGCTCCTCTTGCACCCAGCCTGGCCGGGAAGAGCGTCACAGGGGCTGCTCACCCCCACCCTGAGGACCCCAGATTCAGCTACAGCTCTCCCATCTCAGCAGGTGACAGGGCCTGGGGGTACCTGGAGGTGAGCGGCCGTTATCTGTCCGGTGGCATTGAAATCCAGCGACAAGACCATGGAGAAACGCGTGGAGCTGCTGCTGTGGCCGGTGGTCACCGACCCAAAGGCTGCCAGGACTGTGAACATCGCCTGGATCTTCTCCACTGCAAAAGTAGCACCGTCATCCCCCCGAGCTCCCGCTCCTCCTGGGGCTCTGTCCCAGCACAAGGGCACCCAGGGCACTGGCTGGGCATGGCTTTGGCATCCCACGCCGTGCGAGCAGGTGTACGCTGGCGGGAAGGGGACGTGCCAGCCTGCCCACTCCTCCACCCTGCTCCGGGCTGTTTATCAGCCCTTTGCAAGAGCATCACGAGCATCACGTACCCAGAGCTCGCCCAGACCTCCGAAACCCAAACCCGCCCTCTCGAGCGACCGATTGCTCAACAGCGCTTCCTCCCGCGTCACCAGTAACTCGTCACCAGTAACTCGATCAGGTGGCACAAGCGCTGCCCCAAGGGCGCCAGTCATTCCCTCTGGTGCTTACTGGGGTGTTTATCAAAACTGCACATCTGCTGGGTCTGGGGCGGGTACGTGGCAGTGGCATTCGCAGCCTGGCTGGTCACTGCCTCCCAGCCTGCAGCCCCGTGGCCCTGCCAGCCCGAGCTGTGCCCTGATGGGCACAAATCACACCGGGAATGGGTCGGATGGAGGCTGTCAGATGGAAATGGCATCATCTTTGCATCTGCCTGCGCTGCCCAGCTTGCACCGACGCGCTCTGCATGCTGACTGCCCAGCACCAAGCACCCCACAACTGGATGTGCCCCATGGCACCGCTGCTGGGCCTTGGAGCTCACACTGGTCACCGAGCCCAACCTGGGACTGTGCCATCCCTGCTGCCCACCCTGCCCTGTTCCTGACTGTGCCATCCCCACTGCCCACCCTGCCCTGTACCTGAGACTGTGCCATCCACGCTGCCTGCCGTGCGCACCAGGTACTCCAGAGTGCTCTGGCAGCACGAGGTTTTCCCAGCCCCACTGTGTCCCAGGGGCACGATGGCCTGATCCTGCCGCTGCATCAGGAGGTTTCTGTAGGCTCTCTGTGCCACTGAGCAGATGTGCGGGGCCGTGCTGTCCCGCTTCCCCTTGGGCACCTGCAGGCCGGGAGAGAGCAGGAGAATACATCCCAAAACAGGCTCCTTCGAGAGAAAACCCTGAAGATGTTCACACTCAGCGTGATGGCTTCTCCCCAGCGTGCAGAACCCCCTAACATTCCCAGGGGAAGGGGAAACACCACCTGGATCAGCCAGCCCAGCCTCACCACACCAATGCCAGAGAGAGGGATGGGAACCGACCCAGGGAACCCACAGCAGGATCTGCTCCAAACTGTGAGCAGGAGCTCTGCCAGGCAGCACCCCAGGCTCTGCACCCTGGGCCAGCTCTCTCCCCACCCCCAGCACCCCCAGACTGCTCGGGGGTGCACTCACAGCAGCAGTGATTTTCTCCTGGAAACCAGGAAAAGTTCTGCGCCGGGAGCAATGCCCAGATGCAAGTATCCTCAGCTCGAGTGACCCCAGCCCCAAGTATCCTCAGAGACACCCCCAGTCCCAAATATCCCCCAGAGCATCCCCTGCCCAGAGCCTCCCCAGCCCCGAGTGTCCTCAAAATGTCCCCAGCCTCAAACATCCCCCAGAGCATCCCCAGCCCTCGGTGTCTTCAGAGCATCCCTGGCTCCGCGTGTCCCCCGCGCATCCCCGCGCTGTGACGGTCCCACGGTGCCATCTGCCGGCACCGCGGCACCCGGCGCCCTCCGCCACTGTCCCCAGGGGTTTGGTGACAGCTTCCCCGGGGAGACCTCGCCCACCCCACGGTCCCCAGCGCCGCTCACCTTCCCCGAGATGCTGCTGGCAGCAAAGTTGGGCCTGATGGCCACCAGGTTGTGTCCGGCGTAGGTGTAGGGCAGCTGTGCCCGGTAACGCTGCTGCAGCGTGTTCATGGCACTGCACTCGTTGAGGCTGACGAGAGCAGCCAGGTCCTCGGCGAAATCCAGGCTTGGGGGGTTGGTCTGCGGGAATCAGAGAATCCCAGGCTGGTTTGAGTGGGAAGGGATTTCTCAACCTTACCCAGTCCACCCCCCCTGCAGGGAGCAGGGCCATCTGCAACCAGAGCAGGGTGCTCAGAGCCCCGGCCAACCTCCC
>JANHGN010010823.1:0-10521 GCA_024605025.1 Megaceryle maxima
ACCCCCCCAGCTCTCCCAGCCTTGCTCCCAGCAGAGGGGTTCCAGCCCTCCCAGCATTGCTGGGGCTCCTCTGGCCCCGCTCCACCAGGTAGGTCCCTGCCCTTCTTGTGTTGGAGGCCCAAGAGCTGGACAAACAACTCCAGGTGGGGTCTCAAAAAAAATATGGAACACTTCACAAAATTGTGTGTCATATTTTTCTGTATATGTAACGTATGTGTGTAGCAATGGCAGGAGGTTATGAAAGGTACATAAAACACTTTAATTCGCTTTGCAATGCTTTGGTTTCTACAGCAAAAATTAACATTTCTCTGCTGTAAGGGTCACTCATCTCCCCAGTGCTAAAAGGCCCAGTGCCTTCTCTCAACAATGTTCTACTCAGAAGCCTGTCTGAATGCTGCTCCATCTTACTGATCATGGTGGTGCCTCCTGCCAGGGCTGCTTTCGTGCCTTGGTAGAAGTCATCAGCTGAGGTCATGCCCAGGACGGGCATGTGCAGCCTGGTATGGACATCGATCCCCCCGGGCATCACAATCTGGCTGTAAGCATCAATTGTCTTCACACCACTAGGAACAAGCAGGTTTTCTCCAAGTTGTCTGAAAAATGACATTAACATCTCCTGTTAATTGGCAACAACTTTTAAGTGAAGATGAAAACTGGCTTCTTCTGAGCACTGCTTGCGGGTGCACCCCCCGGGCCTCCTCGTGCTACAGGGCTGGGTCCTCCTTGGGGTGGAGAAGCATGTGGGGAGCACCCACCTTGGGCTCGGTCAGCTCCTCACCCATCTCCTGCACGACTCACAACACAGCACGAACTGCCAGCACTTTACGCATCCTCCGGCCATAGAGGCACACACACTAATGTAGCTCTTTCCTGACGTCACAATAAAAAACTGCCCTTGTTTTTCAAAGTGAGAGCATTTTTCCAAGAGAAAAGGGACAGAGAGGAGCCTGGCTCAAATTCCACAGCTCTGCATTGTGCTTGGTAACAACATTACCCAATATAAAATTTTTAACTTACTTTATTAAACCGTCTTCCACATAGATGTCTGCAAAAAATGACTGATCATCATTGACAATTCTTCCTCCTTTGATTAGAAGCCGGTCACTCTAATGGAAAAAAGATGACACCTTTGTAATGACTGCTTTAGTTAGATGCTACTTTACTCATTCTGAGCTTTCATTAAATCTAGGGCTTAATATTTTCCCCGTCCATCACACAAGCTGAATGACTGTCCAAATGATTCTACACCAAAGCCCAGCTGTGTTTTGCAAAGGAAACCGTATAAACTGTCATTTTACAGGAACGCAGGTCTGCTGCGCCGTGTGGTACCAGCCAGGGGTGCACAGGCAGCACAGCTGAGCCCAACAGCCCTGGGCACCAGAGCAGCCCCATTTCAGAGGCCTGGGCCACTCCACATCCCAGAGCAGCCCCATTTCAGAGGCCTGGGCTGCATGTCTCCAAGCAGAGCTGCCTGCAGGGAATGTGCTCCAGCCCTGGCTGCTCCTGACCTGCATCACAGGAAGCACAAGATCCCCCAGAAAGCACAAGAGTGACTTCAGAGCAGGTTCAGAGACTGGCCAACGTTCCCAGGCGTTTTAAAAGGTTTGCAAGACCACAGCTCAGCCAGGGACCTGCCTGCTCCACCAGCCCCACTGACAGAGACTTCTAAATGCATCTCATTAACCTGGTAATTTATTGACATTCATTAGTTTTCAGAGTCTTGTTGGAAGCATATGATGCCTCAAGGACTTTCCTCACTTCAAAGCAAGACACTGGTACAGATGTCAGATTCGCAGAATCTTTAACCAGAAAAATTAGAAAGCACTGGAATTTATGTAAATGTGGAACTGCAGCCTAATTTTAAGAGGATTCGTCTCCTGCTCACTGGTATGGCTAGAAAAATTACCACCAAGGCTACAATGGGCCACACAAAGAGCACGGCCTCAGCACAGAAACAATTGTGGGATGCAGCAGCACGTGGAGATGACTTACAACACTGCTGGGTGTGCTGATGGTGTGCAGCCTGGACAACCTCCTGGGGGTTTGTTTTAAAGCGCATCACTGGCGTTTAAAATCTTTTAAAGAATTGCATTGTGTTTTTAAAACTATCAACGCTTTTATCGCATCTTTATTGTATTGCCTTGTCCCATAAAATCAATCAAAAGAAGCTTCTGTGTTGGCTGCCCCGTGGGAGAGCTCTGTGGCTCCTCCCCCTGTGGGGCCCAGCCTCACCCCCTTCCCATCCACATCTTCTGCCCATCCTTATCCTCACCCCCTTCCTGTCCCCATCCTCATCCTCATCCTCTTCCCGTCCCCATCCCCATTCTCATCGTCACCCCATCCCCACGCCAGCTGTGCCACCCCAGCTCCAGCCCCGCACGCCCGCAGAGCTGCTCCCGCAGCACAGTAACGCAGCTCGTCACCGGCTCCCGCAGCTACCGGGATGTTTTCAAGGGAACTCAGCCATGAGCCAGCAAAACGAGGGGGAAAAAAAAAAAAAAAGCATCGCTGTCTAGAGATTTTTCCCTGACTCCTGCTGGCACCGGGAGAAGGGAATCCCCTCCCACGCCAGGGAGCTCACGCTGCTCCAGATCCGAGCGACAGAACCGGGCACGGGGAGCGGCCGCCGCGGCTCGGCCAGGGGAACCCCAGGGGCTCGGGCGCTGCCACCGGGAACCACCCGGGCTCGGGGACGACCAGATGCCGGGCGGGGGACAAGGCACAAGGCAGGCAGATGCCTCCCCTCGCCCCGCCAAGCCCAGTCCGCGAAAAAAGTGCTTCCGAAACACGTTTCGCACCCCAGTGCCCGAAGGAAAGTTGGGGAGGCGGCGGCAGCCCCGCGGCCGCGGTGAGGGTCGCGCCGGCCTTTGTCCCCCGGCAGCCGGGCGGGTTTTCCCGGCGGGACCTCGGCTGCGCCCCAGCCACCGGCAGACAAAGCGCCGGGGCCGCCGGGCTCGGGCCGGGCCGCGGCCAACAAAGGGAGCGGCGGAGACGCGGGGCTGTCCCGGCCGCCCCCGCCCCGCCCCGCCGGGACGGCGGCTTCGGCAGCGCCGACCACCGGGAACCGAGACCGCCGGGCTCCCGACCCCCGTTACCGGACAAAACCCCAGCAGTGCTCCTGGGCGTTCCGGCTCCCGGGGCGGCGGGGCTGGCCCCGCTCCGGCTGGGAGGGACCCGCGAGTCCCAATCCCCCCCGGGGGTCCCGCCCGCTGCACCTCTCCGAGGAGCCCCTCACCGTGATGCGAGGGATGCTCTTCTTGCCCTGGTGCGACATCTTCCCGCCGCGCTCCGCCGCGTGTGCGGGTTTGTGTCTGTTTAAGTGCGTGTGTCCGTGCCCGCGTGTGCACGTCCTCGCGTGCGTGCGCGCCCCCCGCCCGCCGCCGGCCCCGGGGCCGCGCTCCCGGCGCTGGAGACAAAGGCAGGCCGTCGGGGACGGGAGCGGAGCGGAGCCGCTTGAAGGGGGTCCCGCAGCCCCGACCGCCCCCCGCGGGCCCGGCTGTGGGAAGGGGCTGCCCGGTGCTGCTGCAGCCGCCGACAGGGGCCGGGGATCGTTGCGGGGAGCGGTTAAAGTTGTGTCCCTCGAAGGCGAAGTGGCCGCTCGCTGCCCCCTCGGACCGTCCCCTGCAAGCAGAGGGCCCCTGACCGGGCGCGGGGCTCCCGGGGGTCGGCCGGGATGAGACGGGACGGGGCATGCGGGAGAGGAAAAGATGGGAGGGAATGGGAGAGGAAGGGTTTAAAAGAGACTTGATGGGGTGGGATGGGATGGGATGGACGGGAGGGGATCGAACGAGACGGGACAGGAGAGGACGGGGAGAACGAGAGGTGAAGAGGGAAGATTGCAAGAGATAGGACGGGACGGAGTCGAGGGGATGGGAAGATGAGATGGGAAGAGACGGGATGGGGCGGGTAGAGATGGGACAGGAGAGGACGGGAGGCGGCGGATGGGACGGGAAAAGTCAAGGATGGGAAGTGATGGGACAGGACGAGATGGGAAGGAACGGGATGGGCAAAGATGGGACGGGAAGGGTCAGACAGGAGGATGGGAATAGACAGGATGGGAAGGGACGGGATAGGAAGAGACGGAACAGGATGGAAGAGAGGGGACTGGACTGAGGGGGGTTCGAGGCGCCGGGCCCGGGCCCCCCCCCCCCGTGCTTATCCCGGGGACGAGCCGGCGGCAGGGGAAGGAAGGGATGAGGCGGACACAGCCCTTGCCCCGTCCAGCCGGCCCTTACCTGCGGGCAGCCGTCGGGGTCGGGCAGCTTTCCCGGGACGGCGGCTCCCGGGGGCGGCGGGGCCGCGCTGGGTTCCGGTCTAGGTTTGGGGCCGGGTCCTGGGCTGGGGCCGGGGCCGGCGTCAGGGTCAGAGCCGCGGCGGTGCCCGCCGCAGGGTGTCCCGGGTCCGGAGGCTCCGAGCGAGGGGAAATCCAGCGTCTTGTTGTCGAAGGCGTCCTCCACGCTGCAGAACATCCCTCCGCGCTTCTGCCGCGGCCGCGGGCTGCCCGCGCCCAGCCCCGCGAAGCAGGCGGGCAGCGCCTCCTCCCGCTGCCCCGACATGGGCTCTGGGACGGGACGGGGGGTCCCGGGCAGCCCCCGCCGCCGCTCCCCCCGGAGCCGGTGCGCTCTGCCCCCGGCTCGCCCTGGGGAGAGGAGCAAAGCTCGTTAAAAGCCGCGCAGGGACCCGCCGCTGCCCCCCCGTCCCTTCCCTCCCGTCCTGCCCGTGAGCCTCCCGCCGTGCCCGGCCCTGCAGCCGCCGCCGCGATCACAGTCCCACCTCCCGGAGCCGGTGATGGCACCGGCAGCGCGGGGCTGGCCGCTCCTCCCGCTCCCGCCGCGGCTGCGGGACCGGCGCTGGGTCTGGAGGAGGGTTCTGTGCCCGGGATGGCCCGAGGCGAAGTGTCACAGCTGGCACTGTCACATCTCGCTTGGCATCTGCAAGCACCGGCTTCCCCTTCACCTCGGTGGGCACCGAATAGGCTGGGACCCACCGACAATTAAGAGACAGGAAAATGAGAAAAGTTAATGTTCTTTTCAGTAGCAGGTAAGTTACATTGCTGAGAGTTTGCAAGAATATTTTTTATTCACCATTCAATCAGACAGAACTTAAAAGTCAGGTTTAAAAATCAGGTTTAAAAATTACCACATTATAAAAAAAAAAAAAAAAAATCATTAAAGCTGCTATAACTAATCAAAGGTAGCTGCTATAACTAATCAAAGGTAGCTGCTATAACTAATCAAAGGTAGCTGCTATAACTAATCAAAGGTTTCCTTCCTGCAACCTGGGAAAAGAACCAAAAGAATTAATCCAATTTGAAGGTTTAAAACAGATCTTTTTATTAAAAGTTTACAATAATTTATGTATTTTACAAATGAATAGAAAGTCTCTTGATATATATATCATATGAATCACAATACAAAAATATGTGTAAAATTCTGTAATTGATCCCTCCCAGCCCTGCCTTAGGCCTGTCAATTACGGTTTCAGCACTGAACCAAACGTTACGTGTTTAGGATATGGTTGTTAGGATGATATTAGAGAGTCACGGCACGCTGGCCATTGGAAAAAAAAAACATTGTCTCTGGTTTATGTTTTGCATAAGTTTACAATAGTTCCTTTGTATAAAATGTACAACGTGTGGGTACAGGGTTTAACACACATTATTCACAATACGGTTTCCTGAGTCTAAGCTGAATCCGCACCTGTGCTAACGCACACACGCTGCCCATCGCGGGGTGCTGAGGGTGCCACCTGGGGTGCAGCGGGCGCTGGTCCCCCCGAGGGACCCCCAGGTGTGTTGTCGCTTCACGGTCAGGGGTTTGTTCACAAGCTGTGTAAGGCACTCGGGGATACACTGAAGGCTACAGATATTACTAGAGCAGAACACCGTGAATAACAACCACAGTCCTCCCAACAGCTTGAACAAGATACACAGGCCTGGACCACCCAACTCACGGCGGAGGATGAAGCACGCTGCGGTTCCGGGGGGATTGGCTCAGGCCTGCTGCGGCAGCCAGCCCGTCCCACTGCTGCAGGACATGGGTGGGAGCATCCTGACTCCCTGAGCTCTGTCAGGAACCCTGTGACTCTGAGCCAACGCATCCATGCGCTGCTTGTGGTCTGGGAGGCAAAATGCAGCGGTCATGATGCATTGGTAACGCCCCTGGGGATGCACTGGGTTTATCTGGCCCCCATGTTAGTGTTAGCTGTAGGACATCTGGGGAATCTGTAACAGAATCACAGAATTCCAGCACAGTGAGGGTGAGAAGGGCCCTCTGGAGATGCTTTGGTGCCACCCCCCTGCTCCACCCAGCAGGGTCACCCAGAGCAGGGGGCCCAGCAGCGCAGGGTCCAGGCACCTTTGGAATCTCTCCAGAGAAGGAGACTCCACAGCCTCTCTGGGCAGCCTGGCACAGGCTCCCACACCCTCACAACAAAGAAGTTTTTGCTCACATTCCTACAGATGCTTGTAAGTGAGAACCTGGAGCAGCTGGCAGCTCCTGACCCACGGCTGTGTGCCTGAGGAGCAGGCGCTCACCAGCCGGAGCACGGCTGGGGGTACCCCCTGGGCCCTGCACACCCACCTTCCCTTGGTTGCTTTACACCTGCACCAAGGGATGGAAGGGTGGAGGTGAGAGGTTTAAGGAAAAAGCCTTTTAACAGACACCCAGATCAGGGCGATGCTCCCCCCACCATGGTCCTGTGGCTTTGAGACTGTGTTTATAAAAGATGCTCAAGCCCCAGGGGTGATAAGACAGCAAACAAGATCTGACACAGCTCGTCTCTCAGATGAAGGACGGCTCTGTCTCCAGCATGGCTCCATGCCACACTCCAGGGCTCATTGTACAAACTCGGTGTACAAAACCCCGGTGGGATCAAATGCAAAGTGACTGAAAACTGAGTGAAAACCCTTTTGTGGAAATGAAGGAGCAGGTTTATGTGATATCCTGTCTGTGCATTTGTAAGAGAGGAACAGTTCTGAAAACATTCTTTGAGCCATTTTTTTCTTTCCTATGTACATATCTTTTTACATATAAATGTTAACATATACATAAGCATAGTCCCTTATTTACACACGTACCTGTCCTGTACAGTTAGCTTTTTCATTAAAAAAACCCCACATGATTAAGAAAGTCTAATTGAAAGGAAAAAGAAACTGAATTTCTAGACACAGCCACATACGAGGTGCAAATCACAGCCTGAGTAAACAGCAATGAAACAGACCCCAGCCACTTCCCAACGCGCTCGTGGTCCCCAGCCCACCCATGGCAGTGCCCTGGGTACCGTGCGATCCCCCCCTCGCAGCTCCCAGATCCCCCAGGACGTCCCGGGACAGCCGGGCTGCACCTCAGGCCTCCCACAAAGGCATTTCCAGGGGAGCCAGCATAGCCCGTTCCTGCAGCTTGCCAGGAAGAGATGGGTCACGCCTCAGACTGCAGCAGTCACCTCGGCCGCTCTTCGCAGCTCTTCCGAGGAAATAAAATGTTTTAAGGTATCAAGTACTTAAGCAGAACACAGAACAGACACGTGTTTTCAGCATGAAATGCAGAAGTAATCATGTAGCTCATCAATGTCATCCCAGTATTGGTATTTGTGCCTTGTAGAACTGGAATTTGCTAAATTACTTTTACAATATTAACCATGTGCCGATATCAGGATCCACAACCTGCGACTCAGAATGTCGTTACCGCTTCAGTACCAATATAACACTTTCCTGAACAATTCATTTTCTTACATTTTTGCAGTTTCTTCCCCTTTGCTGTTGACAGTGCCCGCTTTACAGCAGATCATTGATGTACGAGTGTCTGGAGAGCTTTTAGAATTTCAGTATTGAGGCGTTTTCTTCGTAGCTTTATAAACTCCACACGAGTTTTGGAAGCGTCGCAGGGACCTGCAGAACGAAACAGGTAGGAGGGTGAGCTACAGCCGGGCTGCTCTCTCCAACAGGAGATTTTCAGTCCCCAGCAGCACAACGTTCCCATTACGCAGCGTTCGCCAGAGTGGGTTAAGTAGCTCTCAGTGCAGCCTGCAGCCAGTACTCCAGCTGCTGGGCTTTCTCCAAAATGAAAGGTAATTTATTCGATGTTAAATGTATTGTTTCCTATAGGCTGTGCCAGACCTTATGGTACTCATCTTTCTGAAGCAATACTGCCCTAATAGTTAACCCTCTGAACATAATAATGTTAATGATGAATTAAAATTCACCCCATCCACATCTGAGGCTGCCTCTTCTAACGACCCCCCTCCCCCAGCACCCACATCCCTCCCCTTCAGAGCATCCCACTCGTGAAAGTGAATTCCTGGGACGTGCTGCAGGTCAGGAGCCCAAAAGAGAGCGAGCGCATGAGCAGCGCCCTGCAATGAGCTGAGCTGCTGCTGCTTCTGCATTGAAGTCAGTAAATCTCTACCAGATGAGGGGTGCAGATTATTCTCCCCTCAGAAACTAAAGGCCAGGGGGGCTGAAACATGTCTAACTCCATTTCTGAGCTGCCAGGGAGCTGGTAAAGAGAGAAGGCTGATGGGTTCGGTGGCAGAACACGTCCTCCAAGCAGAAATGATCCCCCCTCGCTCCATTTCCTAACCTGGGATTCAGTGACCAACCCCATATGTCACCAGGAGAGCAAGAGATGCTCAGTTCTACTGTCTGCAGGGGACATAAAGAGACAACGCAGCGGAATAAGCTACTTCAGAGATGGCTGATTCCTACTGATGGTTTTACACGAGTGTAAGGGACAGAGGAAGGAGCTGTGTCATGGAGAGGACAAGTTAACAACCCGTGGAGCCACAGTCCACCTCCTCAAGTGAGGAGACTTGGCACAAAGGGACATCAGACCCTTAGGTGGGAAGGGTGGCTGCCCTCGAGCTGGTCCATCCCTTCCTGTGCTCTGTCCTTGGACGATTCTTCATGGTTTTTATATTTAGTTCTGAGACCCAAGTCAGGCAGAGGGGAATTTCTGGGGCAGCACATGGAAACACATGGAAAGCAGCCCCCCCCCATCCCATTCCCTATCTCTTATCTCTACAGACCAGTGGGTACACTGAATCTCTGCTCCCCAGCAGCCCCCTCATGCTGTGTGGGGGATGAATTAACCCTTCCCAGCCTGCCGGTCCCTGGCAGCCTTGAGACAATGCCCGCTCTGTTCACATGTGGAAAAGAAAACCCCAAGAATTTTAATAAGCACTTCCTAAAAAGACACAGAACTTAGAGAAATCAAGAGCAAATAACGCTGAATTGTAAAGATGCCACTTTGTTTTAGGCACGGGGATGTCACCCCAAGGAGCACCCAGGGAGGCAGCGTCGGGGCAGGGCGAGGAAGTCACAACGTGTTTAGGTGAAGGCAGGCGGCGGTGCTGGGCGCTCACCGAGCATCACGTCCGCTGCCATTTCAAATGTCACCCCGACGCTGTCTGGGGCACTGTCTGGAGGGCTGACGTTTTCTTCTTTTAAAAGGAACACAATTATCACCCTCTCACCATGCAGTCTTCTGCCAGAGAGATTATTATTCAGAAAGCTGTAAAAATGGGACAAACGAGGGATTTCAACAATGGCAGTGGAGGGAGCTCTGAGATTTGTGCACCTGAGCGCCCACGGCTCGTGAAGAGCTGCAGCTCTGCTGAGGTAGGGCAATCCAGAAATGTAATCCTCCAAAGCTTACGGATAAAACTTCACCTGGAAAAGGAACCATGGCCCACGGTAGCCTGTTACTCTTACACACAGCCTCTGGTCAAGGGTGCAATGGAAGGAGATAGAGATATCAGTTCATTGATTTATAAATGGAGCTAAGGGGATTTGCCAGGAGTTTGTTTAAACACAGGACCCTGAGCTGTAAATCCCCTTTCTCATGCTCTTGCCCATGGTGTGCCCCTGGTAGGGAGCGAAGAGGCCGGCGGCGGCGGAGAGCCCGTCCCGGTGGTGCTCAGCAGATGGGCCATCTGCCCTCGCAGCCAGCGCTGACCCCCGCGGCTGCAGGGGTGGCCATATGGCTGAGGGGGGTGGACAGCGACAGTGCGGGACCCGCCTCCCTCACAGTGCCAGGGGAAAAGACGAGAAATGCTCAGGGAATAACAAAAAGGGGACTAAAACATCCAGGCAGTTACCAGCTCCCAAAGTTAATACTCTGTAAATTAATACTACATAAATTAATACTCCCTAAATTAGTGCTCCCTAAGTTAATACTCCCTGAATTAATACTACATAAATTAGTACTCCCTAAATTAATACTCCCTAAATTAATACTTCATCACATCTTACTCTGCTCACAGAGTTGATAATCAGTTGAACTAGGGGTGCAAGTTTAAAGTGGCTGAAAATGTGAAATGATGTTTGCTTGAGCACCCAGCAGTTGTGCAGTGAATGTCACCAGGGGCTGTGCTTCATGGTGTGCCCAGTGTCACAGCCGGTAACTGTGGCGGCAGTCACAGAACCATGGAGCTGAGCCCTTTCAGCTCATGGAGCCCACCCACTCCCCCAGCACTGCCAGGGCACCACTGACCCATGGCCCTCAGCACCACAGCTCCACGGGG
>JANHGN010010824.1:17759-28869 GCA_024605025.1 Megaceryle maxima
CTCTCTGGGCAGCCTGGGCCAGGCTCTCACCACCCTCAGCAGCAAAAATCTCTCCCTTCTCTCCAGTCTAAATCTCCTTCTTTGAGTTTAAACCCATCCCCCCTTGTCCTGTCCCAACAGGCCCTGCTCAAAAGTCTGTCCCCATCTTTCTGACAGGCCCTTTAAGTCCTGAAAGGCCTCAAGAAGGTCTCCCTGGAGCCTTCTCTTCTCCAGGCTGAACCCTCCCAGCTCTCCCAGCCTGGCCTCCCAGCAGAGGGGTTCCAGCCCTTGAAGCATTTTTGTCACATTCCAGATTTGTCAGATCCAAAATTCCAGATGCTTCCTTCCTTTCATTCATTTCTTACCCTACTGCTCAAGGAGCTGTTACAAACTGGAGTGATCCTCTGAAGGCCACCAAGCCACATCATCTGCCATTTCTATGGGAAATACACAGCTTAAATGTTTACCAACCACCTTCCTATTGTAGCTGCCAGTGCTCCCGAGGCCACTTCACAGGTGGGGAAACTGGGCACACTGTGCAACCAGCGCACTGAACCGCTCGGGGATTCCAGGGTGCAGAGACGCGCGCACACGGAGCCTTTGTACCCAAACCTTTCCACAGCCTTCGCCTGAACTCTCCCTGCCCAACGGGGTGGAGCGTTGGCTTCACCCTCGGCACAGTGAGCCTGTTCAAACGCCGTCCTGCCACTTACCGCGTGACCTCACCAGAATCCACCGCACGCATCACCCACGGGCATGCAGGAGAGAAGAGTAAGGCAGGCAGGGCACAGATTTGCTACCAGGATGTGAGGGTCTGATTAAGGCCCAAGGCGTGCCGAGTACACAGACCAAACTCTGCCAGAGCTCCGACAACGGGGAAGGGGCTGAGCAGGGAACACTCCCTTGATAAGAGCCTCTGCCTGGGGAATAATGCTGCAGCCGTTCACTGCCTGCTGCTGCAGTATCTGTGTACGAACAGGCCCCGTAAGGAACAGGGCCAGGAAGAAAAAGGCTTTTGGATGTATTTACTCATCAAATAAATGACTTTTTGATTCAACTATCTCAGGCACCAGAAGGGATATTAGTGCCAGGCCAGATTCTTAGTCTAGGGAAGAGATTGTTCTGTCTCCTTCCTGATGGGTGTATAGGGTGATATAAAGTGATAACAGATGCAGTCTACATTTTACTAATAAGTTTAAAAAAAAAAAAAAACCAAAAAAACCCCACAATATACCATTTCCATGCCTGTCCACAAAGCCTTCCCCTGCAGCTGAAGGCAGGATACCAAGACCTCACCCACTCTACAAAGTCTAGTTTAGCCTCTGTGCACAGCTTTAAGCGTTCTTAGTTCACACACCTCTCAACAACTGACTCCTCCCCTCAAGACACAAGTTTCATGACTCTGCAGAAGGGTTTTAGAACTCAGGGTATGAACTGTGCTGCAGAAACAGCCCAGCAACAACCTTGCCCCACTTCAGTTCCCTAGTTCCTGCCCAGACTGGGCTGTACCCTGAAAAAAAAAAATAGTTGTGTGGCACGTGATTTCACTCTGCCTTCCACTTTGCTTTCAGGACAGCATCCTACTTACCCCCTGAAGTGTGGCACTTCTTCGGGAGGAGAAAAGTGTACGGTCGCTGTTTGTAGGTGAGATCAAACAAATAGACCTAAGGAAAGAGGAATGAGACAAAAAAAGGCTCAGTGGAACATTGGTCGCAGAAATCAACCAGGACTAGATGGGTGTATGGTTTCACATTTGTGTTTTGCTATTTCCAGTTTCCTAACTGGGAATGTTGCGCACAGGCGGGTAGACTGAGGGTGGCAGCAGTACTGGTGTGTGTGACATTCCAGTACTGGGTTCAGAAAGAGTAACGCTGAGAACTGGGAGCCCTGTCTTACTCAAGAGGTACAAAATCCCTCCCCACACCTGCAGAACTGAACAGATGATCTGGTCTAACCAACCCGCTCAACTCCACTAAGATATTTTAGCTGTTTAATTAACACAGTGATCATGAAGAAATCAAACATTTATTGACAGGAAAGAGCAAAAGATGAAACCAGGATCTCTTGAGGAACTTTGAAAGCAGCCCTGCAAAGCCCTAATTTAAAACTGTACTGGTCCAGGGATGGACAGCCCAGATCAGAGCTACAGCTCACCTAATTCAGCACCTTCTCTGAAAGGGAACAAGTACATGTGTGAGAAAAGAGATCTGCAGAGGACAACCACAGAGCAACCTGCCCACAAGCGAAGGTCCTGTTTAATCCACGCTGATTAACACTGTCAGGAGGATTTTCTCATTTCACTGACAGGCTTTACAAAAGATCCCTGAATATCACCCAGCACTTAACATTAAAGCAATCGATATTCCAGGTGAAGGCCTTTGCTTCTCTACGTTCCTTATTCACCAGGTTCTATTACAGAGACAGTTTGATGTTTCAAGAATGAGTTATGAAATCTCTCCTAGGTCAGCAAAGGTTGGTTCCACAACTGTCTTTTTTTTGTTGTTGTTTCTGCTCTTCCAGAGAGTGAAATAGGAATTGGAGAATGAGAACAGAATGTGATTCCAGTTTGATCAGTGGTAGCACAACAAATAAATCCCATTTAGACCAGATGAATCAGAAAGCAGTTTAAAATCAGAGTTCCCCCTGAGAAGTTGCTATAGCCGGTCTCCAAAATGCAAAACAACTTTTGCTGACCCAACAAACATGTGAAGCTCTCTGCCAAACTTCAGCTGTCATCCTACCTGCTCCCCTCCCATGTTGACTAAGAGCTCAGTGCCGTCAGGACTGAAGGTGACGTACGTGGCCACCAGAACTCTCAGCCGGTTGTTGTAGTCCGGGAGCTTCACGGGAAGGTGCCCTGTGGAGAGAAGAGGTCCACGTGTATTAGTGCAACTAGGAACTGTCACCTTTATCCTACCCTGGCTGCTCCCTTTGACAAAAGGTTGTCAGGAGAGCGACGTCATGAAGTGCAGGCACCAAAGTGGTTTTCCATTTCCTGCTGCTGTTCATTGAATCTTTCCATCAGCCACCAAAACACGCAGACGTGCACAGCTGCCTTTGCACAAGTTCGAGGGATCAATTCTGCAAGGCTGTCTCCATGTGAAGAGAAGATGGAATTATAACCAGCTTGCTAACAATGAATTCTGCAGAACCCAGCAAATCTCAGGTTTAGCAATTCACTAGAGATTTGGCTTCTGTGATTTGTGGCCATCTGCAAACAAACACCTCTATCTTCATCCCTCTCATCGGGTTTCCTTAAAGAAGCCCTACCACAACCAGACCAAGGCTCCTCAATATTCAGCTCACACGCAGGTTCTTCTGCTTCAGGCAGCAGATGTGTTGCATGACCAATTCAGGGGACCTAAGAAATCCTCTAGTGGGACTCATCAGAAGCAAGACTGTCAAAACTGGTCTGCTGAACATGCTGGTGTGAGATACTTGGAAAAAAACCCAAACCTTAAACATTCGGGGGACGAAAGATAGTAAATAATGAGCACTGGAGATTCATCTAGATTGCACAGATACTGCATCACTGATGCTTCATCTGCAGGATGAGCCATTTCTCTTCTGTGACAAAAAGCTTTTGAACAGCAGCCTTGCTGGGACCAGTTCCAGGAGAAAGCCTACAGTGCCCATGTTACCCAGTCCTTGACTTTCCAATAAAAGTGACAAAAAAGACATTTACACTAGAAAAGGAGCAACAAGGCCAGCTGATCACCACACACCACTGCTAGATCAGGGTAAGGGCGCAACACAAGCAAGAATTCACAGCACAGAAGTGAAATAAACTGCAATTCCATGGAACATCCCTGTATCAGAGAATGCTTCCAAGCAGTGGTTTCTTGTGTGATGGGTCAAATTCTGCTTCTTCAGGCATTGACTTAAAGTCCCACCAGTCAACCCCAGCACAGGTCCCAGTACCTGCCACGTAGTACTGTGCTGCACCATCTGGGAGTGGTTTCTGTCGGTCACAGAACGTGTGGACTCCAGCTGAAGGACTCTGCTTCATGCTTTTTCTAGTCAGAAAGAAGAACAGCCTTATCATCACAGCATTCAACTGCTGGAAGCCTGATCTACACCGATGCTCCTTGTTCACACGTGAGGGGAAGGCCTCTTGCCTCTACAGCTGTGCAGTCGTGAACCTGCCTCAGAGCACCCCCATGTGCACACAGATTGAAAAGGGTGTAAAAAAGATGATGGAATAGATGATCTGAGGGAAAAGACCAGGTTAAAACTTCACAGTGAGACAGGTGGGCACCAGAGCATTCATAGAATCCCAGACTGGTTTGGGTGCGAAGGGACCTTTCAGTGTCATCTGGTCCAACCCCCTGCAGGGAGCAGGGGCATCTGCAACCAGAGCAGGGTGCTCAGAGCCCCGACCAACCTCCCCTGTAATGGTGCCAGGGATGGGGCAGCCACCACCTCTCTGGGCAGCCTGGGCCAGGCTCTCACCACCCTCAGGGTCAACAGACTTTCTCTTCTCTCTGGTCTAAATCTCCCTCTTTTAGTTTCAAACCACCCGCCCTTGTCCTGTCATTGCAGCTCTCCCTTCCCACCAGAGCCCTGAAGAGATTTCTGTACCGCTCCCGCCTGCCCAGTTGGGCCAGTTGCCGTTACCTGTGGTTGTGAATCATGCGTATGTCGTAGAGCCGCACAAAGGGTCCACTTGCCCCTACTGCTAAGTAGTTGTTATCTTGGGGGTTGACTGTCAGGCATTTGGCCTCCACCAGCTGCCCACAGTACTCCGTCAGGTCTATCAGCACTTCGGAACGTTTGCTGTTCTCTCGCAGGTCGTACTGTCTGCAAAGGGAAGAGAGAGTCAGGGAATCCCTGTCACGAGACAGCAGGGGCACACCCACTTTCCCCAGGGAGCAAACCAAAAGCCACTCAAAGTAGAACATCTACACTGCTCAGTAGCCACCTACGCTTCATTATCTGGCTTGTGCACAAAGAGATGACACCAACGACATTAGCGGTCGTTTGCGCCACAGGTTACTGGATGCAACTCAACAGGCCGTGGTATCAGGATAACCATTAAAACCAGCTCTGTAACGTGCACAGATTTAGTACAGACTCTCTCAAGTCTGAAGGGACCCATAAAGATCATAGAGTCCAACTCCCTGCTCCTTGCAGGACTGCCCAGAACTAAATTATATGACTAAGAATGTCATCCAGATGCTTCTTGAACTCTGACGGGCATATTAAGATTGATAGAAATAAGAAAATTCCTGGCAGCTCCAAGGAGTCAGCAACATTTCTTGTTTTGCAGGATCACAGCTTTATTTGAGGCTGGAATTACCTTTGTCTGGCTTTAGAAGACAATGGGAGAAGTTGGTCAGGATTCAAAGAGGTAAAGCAGGTGCCTGTTGGTGTCACTGCTTTAAACGTTCAATTTAGTCACGTTCCAAGTTAAACCCCAAGTCATGACCTCACCAAAGGTAGCTCATATGAAACGTGGAACAGACTCTTGGAGTTACATCGCTCATGTAAGAGTCTCAGCGACTCTGGAGGGAAGAATTAGTGTTGTACCTCCCTGTCATGTGACATGGCTGTTCCTTTCTTGGCCTCTCTTTTCAGTGGGGGAAAACAGAGGAGTTGAGAGCATTTATCAAAGAAGTCTACATTTCAAGATGAATCCTTCCAGTTCTGGGAAAGGGAAAGAGAAGCTTAAGCTCCTTAGTATAGGGACAGTCTCTCTTCAGATCCAGGCATAGTACAAACTGCAATGAATCCTAAGCCAGTTAATTTTGGGGCAGAACAACCAGAGTTCTGTACCTGATTAGTCCATCTTCTGCTGCACTCCAGAAGGTGTTAGGCCACATGGGAGCCGTGGCAATGCGCTTCACCCTGTTGGTGTGATCACCAAACATGTGGATGGTCTCCTTGACGGTCAAGTCATGGACGTGCACCTTGGAGTCTGCAGCTCCCGTGATGAGGATCCGATCCCCTGAGTGCGGCAAGAACTGCGGGAGGCAGATTGGACATTCAGGGCTGAGAAGTGCTGAGGTTGTTCGCACAGATCTCGCTGAGCTGTCCTGGCAGGTCGCAGAGCAGCTCGCTTTAGGAGCGCAGGCCAACCCCTGTTGTTACCTACGTGATCCATACGCCAGCGTGCACACTCAGGAGCCACCAGCTACAGCAGCACACAAAATAATCTCCTCGTCACACATCCCAATTTGCTACAACCATTTCCTTTGAATTTACAGAGAATGAGATAAGCCTGGGAGCTGCATAAATGTAATACCCGCACTGCTTAGTTTAATGCAATTTTTTTCCTAGCATTAGAAATATTAAATTATTTGAGGTGGGGGGAAATTGCTTGCAGGAAAATGTTTCCCAGCAAGGATCTATTCTCTTGCTGCTTCAGTTGCCAATATCATTAGCTATTCATTCCTCCTAACCACGTACCTTAACAGAAAAGATGTTTGCAGTATGTCCCGTGTGCATAGAAAGAAGCTTCTTGTGGTGCAGAGGATCCCAGACAATGGTATGCTGGTCATCAGAGCCAGAGGCCAACAAGCTAAAAGAAAAAGAGAAGAATGCATCATGTATTCTTCTGTTCTAAGCTGTGACCAATTTCTGAGAGCGGTTGGACCACAGACAGCCATTAAGTTAATTCAGCTCTAAGAAGCTCACTTCCTCTCCTCCCTCGGCGACGCGTTCCCGTCGCTCCCCACGCACTGATCCATTGAGCCCCAATCCATTCAGCCAGTTCAGGAGCTAAACCAGCCAAACAGCAAGGCCACAGGAAATCAAGCAAGTGGTTTCTGTTGGTTTAGCTCATCGAACCAGCTTGCTACAGGTTCAGACGGCGCAGGGGAAAACCACAGGAGCATTTGGTCAACACCAAAATGCAAGAGCCTCCATTTTCCACCTCAGCCTGGCTGCACTGACTGCTCCCCAGCATTCCCCAAGTCAAGACCTCATTCCAGAGCTTCGGATGTGTCCGAGCAGTCCCAAGCCAGGGCTCATTCGGTGGTTTACAGCCTGGTTTGGAAGTGCGGGATGTGGTGGCGATACTGAGCTGCACCATTTGCCTTGTACATCGTTTGGATTTGAGATGTGCTACTATCAGCTGGTTTAAACTTATCTCCCTGTCACCAGATCTCTTTCAAGTGCATGAAATTTTCACTGGTAAATAATTCTGAAGAGTATCAGACGGTAGACTTTGGATCTTCTAAGAAGCATGTCAAGAAATCTATGCCCTTCCTTCCATCCAGGCATTTCTCAGGTTCTTCATTTTACGTGGTTAATGGAAATGCTCTTCTGTTTAGATTCCTTCTAAAATTGCAGAGGGGTGACTGCTCCTCCTGCCTCCCTTACATATTTGTTCCCCAGCAGAAGCTTTTGACAGCACGGCGAAGGGGGTGGGGAAATGTCACCACCAGCTGGGCAAATCCTAAAGATCCATTATAATCCATAATACCACTTAAGAGACGAGAAGCAGCCTTCAATCTCCACTTCTTAGTCTGCCCATTTCCCTTCTGAACTCACTAAAGGGGCATTTCTAATAATATCCAGATATATTTAACAAAATAAAGCTGCTTTTGAAGCATTGAGCTCTACTACAGTTCAAAACTTTGAGCCCGAGCTCCCCTTCACTAGGGGATGGGAAGCAGCTGCTTGGGACAAGGTGACCTACATCTATTCTTGGGAGAACCTGAGGTTATCAGTTTGTTGATCCCCCAAATCAGGGCACATACTTACTCTCCTTTTTCATTCCATTCTAGACAGTTGACACACCCAGAGTGACCCTGAAGGGTAAAAAAAAAAAAAAAAAAGGGATGATGGTATTACACAAACTTCAGACTTATCAAACAGAGCTGTTCTAAGACAAGGACATGGTGAGCTCCCCACACATAACAACTTGTTCCAATACAAGCAGGTTTTAGATTTTTATTCCAGTCCTGAAAAAAAAAAAAAAGAAAAAAAAAAAAAAACCAAACAAAACCAAAAATCCGCACACACACAACAGATAAGCACCTCCAGAAAAGACAGACATGTGACAGCAGTTGGGGTAGAAAAGGCAAAATGAAACTACTGTTAATAATAAGGTAGTGTTGAATCAAATGGCAGTTTAGTCTCAGAGGCTACAGCTGAAATCCTGCTGTACACGGGGAAAGGTGACTTTGCTTGCAGAGCCCTTGGCTAGGCTGACAAATGACACGTACAGGTTCTCTGGGAACACAGGGAAAATGCACTTTTGAGAACTCTTTCTGAAGCACCTTGCTGCTGGGTGACTCCATCATCCATCTTCCCCCAAATTAACTAAGAACCGTACCAGGGAAGACCAGGGGAGCACCGAGTAGCAGTTGACAGAGGAGATGCAGCTGAAAAGGGGGTACAAAAGAATCCTTCCCTCCTCCAAACCCAAGATCAGCTAAAGATCTTTGGAAGCCGGGTCAGATGCAGGACAATAACCTGCTCTTTAAGCAACACATGATGATCCAGCACTGGAGACAGGTATCCTGAGCAGTCACCAGTTGCCTTCTTCAGGCACCACTGTTGGGATTAGCTGACACCCCTGAAAGGCTCTCCTGAGGTGTGTGAGATCAAGGAGAAAGCTCCCACAAGATCTCACAGAGCTATTCCTGGCTCTAATGCAGTTTAGGGGACTAAGCAGTCGCTATCCATCCCATCCAAGAGAGAGGACTCCACTCGCTCCTGTCTTTTCAGCAGGTTTGCTCTTCAGATGCCACCCACTTACCTGCAATTCTGCTTCGAGGCCCAGGCGTCGAATGAACGGATCGGTGACGTGATAGTGGCGTTCGAAGCCCAGAGCACCCCTCTCCTGCACAAAGCAAACAAGGGCCACACTGACTACAAGGAACAAAACACTCCTTTTTCCCCCTTTCAGAGAAGATTCGAGAACTTTAAAAATCAAGCAGGGACCTCGACAAGTATTGGGGTGTCCACAGCACCTCTCCTGTAATAGGGACACATCACTTGCATCATCTCCAGGTGGGCAGTTTGTAAACCTTGCCCCTGAATTGGTTACAAACGGTGTTTAGCTCATTGCCAAGCTCCAACTGGATAGCCAAGAGAAGGGTTGAGGGGCCCACACTAAGACACAGTACGTTGCCAGAAAGAGAAGATCCAGAAGAGCTTGGGAACATTTGTCATGACCCCTTGGCAAGGATTTCAGAAGCAACTCACTCCTAAGGACTGCAGCGTTAGACACATCAGGAGAACTCTGCCATGACACCCAATCTGTCCTGGAAACCACCACCATGGGGCAAAGCACTGGGGAGGGGAACTGGACAGCATCCTTCAGAGATGGCTTATTTCCTCCGGAACGGAGTCGGAGCGTGTAGCTGCAGCACCACGGCACAGCCTGTTCTACAGGGAGGAGAACAGCTGCCACACAACTGCGTCAGTACAAATGAAGGTGAAGAAAAACAGGACAGTTGTTTCCCCTGTGATCTCACAGGGTTCACAGATGCATTAGCAGATGGCTTCGGTGAAAGAAGGCCAACTGCAGAGGCAGGCATGAGGAAAAGGGAAAGCAAGTAATCTTTTGGATGGAATGTCTACCGGCCAAGGAGGTTCCTTCCTTCTTAGGACCTAAACCAACCTTGGTCCTGTCCCAAGCCATTCCACAGTCAGGTGACGACAACTTAGACCTTTGTTATCACCAGTGATAGATGAGAACACCAACATCAAGAGTTACACGGATGGCACCAGGAAGGCGTCAGCAGCCACAGAGCAGGCACAGAGAACACGCGTAACCAACATCGCAGCTCCGCAGACCGATTTCAGCAACAAACTCCACGCAACAAAAGCCATTTGAAAGCAAAATGGAGACAGATACAAGAGGACTGGAGGAAAACCAACCCAAACCAGGTTGGTTTTTTTTTTTTTTCTAATAATTTCCCTTACAAACTTCAAACCCCTTGATGTTATTTTTATGGCTGGCATTCCCAAAAGGCCGCCAGGCCCAGCACAAGGTGCTGCAGCGATAATTGCCTTGCTACAGCAACCTCGGCGGCTTCGTGAGGTCTGTGCAGCGGGATATTGCTTTGCCTACAAGGAACTGTCAGACTTAGCAACCTTCCCAAGGTCACACATGAAAGTCTAAGAGAGCAGACAGTGTGAAAAAGTCCCAGGCTAATGCTCTAACCACAGAACCAGCCCTTCCTCGTTAGAGAGGCAAAAGCGATCTTTGCACATGGATTAAATTACAAGCTTCTAATACAAAGTTTGGTGCCCGACTGCAAAGCGAAGTGAGAGTTTGAGCTCCCAGTTCCTCAATCCGGCCACCGACAGACCGGGAATGCTGATTACCAGCAAAGCTGCAAATGATTTAAAGCCTCCGAGTCCAAGGAATAATTGCCTATTGTGTCTGCTTGTAGTTAGTCCTTTCATGTTAAGAGATCATTCACAAACGCAGCCATCAGATGACTGATCCGACCACTGCAGAAGTTTTTTCCCCCCTACACAAAGGAAGCAACACACCACTCTTGAAAGAAAAGGAGACAGAAAGAGACTGAGACAGAGATCATTAGTTTCACTACAGTCAGAAAGTACCTTTGATGGCAAATTCACACAGGAGAACACAGAAAGCAGCAGACAGCAAGCTCATGAGGGAAGCTAGCTAAGGGTCCTTTACGGTGCCCAAATACAAGGAGCCATATTTTTCTCTTCAACGTTGTACTCAAAAGGAACAGAGCTGCTGGTGTCAAACTAGCGCAGAGCGCTCCTGCTATCATATTCCTGTCGTGCTGTACTTCAGCCCAGCTCTTCATTAAGGATAGCAAAAGGTCCTATGTGTCTGTTCTCTTAAGCTTCTTACACAGCTTATCAATACGTAAGTACAGAGATCTTTTCAGAAGTAAAGGCAACAACATGAGTATCCGAGTGGCTGACACAGCAGAGCTGAGCTGCCATTCGGTGAGATCTGGACAGGCTGGAGAGCTGAGTGAAGAGGAACCTCATGAAGTTCCTGGTCAGCAGGCTGAGGGAGGTTCTCCTCCCTCTCTGTGCTGCACAAGTGAAGCCACCTCTCGAGTACTGGGTCCGGTGCTGGGCTCCCCAGTTCAAGAGTCCAGAGGAGTCTGGGAAGATGCTGAGGGGCCTGGAGCATCTCTGTGCTGGGGAAAGGCTGAGAGCCCTGGGGCTGTGCAGCTGCAGA
>JANHGN010010825.1:0-22052 GCA_024605025.1 Megaceryle maxima
CCCTTCAGCATCCTCGTAACCTCCCTTGGACTCTCTCCAGTATTTCCCTGTCCCTCTTGAACTGGGGAGCCCAGAACGGGACACAATACTCCAGATGTGGTCTCACTGGGGCAGAGTAGAGGGGGAGGAGAACCTCCCTGCACCTGCTGGCCACACTCTTCTTTATGCACCCAGGAGACCATTGGCCTTCCTGGCCACAAGGGCCCATTGCTGTCCCACAGATAACATATTGGCCACCAGGACTCCAAGGTCCTTCTCTGGGGAATAAGATGTGGGAGTATCACAGCACCTGGACTGAAAGTATTACAGCATCAAAGCCCTTATGATTGGACTTAGAGAGTGGACCCACTAGTCTTTTACTAGACCATCCCAAAACTTGTCAGTTGTTCTCACCCTCCCAGACCCCTCTCTCGGGTGTCGTATGGGAGAGATCTGATGCTTTACTTGAGGCACAATGAGTGGGGAAGAATCTGAAGCTGTTCTCAAATTCAAATCCTCCTTTAGAAATCGAATTCCCTGTCATGGATGGAATGACTTCCAGAAAAACAGAGACAACACCCCCCCAGACAATGGAAAAACCCAGCTCTTGAAAAGAGGAAGCTTCCTCTTTACCAAAAAAGACAACTTCTAACACGCCACTGAGAAGGAGGCTGCGCTCTATTGTGCAAATTAAGAAGAAAAAGTTGAGTGAGTCACTGAGTTTCCTATCAAATGAAACAGCAATAGCATATATGAATCCTGAGCAAGACCCTCAGTAATGCAAAGCTCTGAGACTTCAATTATTACAGTGAAAGTGCCAGAAGTTCTACCTTGATGACCTTTCCAGATCCCAGCTTTAGCCGCAACAGCTTTTCTTTGTTAACATTCGAGTCAAACGCCTGGAGAGTTGAAGAACAAGAACAGAAAATACGTGGGTTTCCCAAGTGTTTCAGGATTCTCAATGCTGCTTTACATATTCCATCATCACCTACAATCTCGTGTTATTTCCCATTCTGTTACCTTCCAAATGAACTCTGAACAAGGGGAATACAGGGCATGGCTATAGTCTAGTCCATTGCAGAGCACAATTTCTTTGAGTGATTGATAGCAGCTTTAAAGCCTGAGTCTCCAGCTTCAGGACAGGATGGGGCCAAGCAAAACACTACACAACAGGCTTTTATCAAGCAGCAAACAACTCTCTAAGTCTTGTACACTAAACTAAGACACAGGCAGCTGAATAACTGAGAAGCAAGCTCTATTATGGACCATTGGTACATAGAAACATGTCAGGCAGACCAAGAAAAACAAAATCCCCTAAAGGTGAAAAACAGAAAGCCTTTTTTTATAGCAAAAAGATTCAACCACAGATGGATGCAAATGCAAAACCCTTTGCCATGAATTTCACTAACAGTAAAAGCAGCACAAGTGTTTTAAAGGTGATGTCTTGAAACATCAAAGCATTTCTTTTGCTTATTAGCAAACTGGGTTGAATGCAGGTGCAGAGGATGTCAAAGCAACCTCCTTCTCTTGACATTTGGAGATGCACTTTGTGTCAGAGAAGGCCCTTCTTAGCACTTTCTCCACCTCTTCCCAAAGGAGCCTCATTGTCCCTTGTCACCATTTTTGTTAATACTGTTTGAGAGCATCTAGAAAAGCTAAAAGCATTTCAATCACCTCCTCCTTAACAGCAGTGGAATGCCTTATTACTCTACAGGTAACGCATAAGAGCTTGCTTATGGTGCCATAAATGACTGAAAAAATACCTTTGACATCAGCACCGATACCATGCTAGATGGGGCAGGTCCCTTCCAGGGACTGTCAACACTCCCTTCATTTTAGGAGGTAGCAGAAGTGTCTTTACCTGTCCAAGCCCATTGTTCTGGAACAGCCAACCCGTATAGGCAATCTCCAGAGAGTCTCCTCCTTCTACTCCCTGTCCCTCTCCGAGGACAAGATCCTGGCAGAGGACAGCATCGAGCGCCGGGGAGCTGTTGTATTTGGCAATGCATACCTGCAGAAGGAAAACCCATCAAGGTCTCCGAGACCTCATGAGAATAGAGCAGCAAGTTCCACTGCGCCTCGTTACAGATCCGATGCATTTCTCACTGCACTGATCAAACCCAGGTTATAGATGCACTGGAGGTGTTCCCCATTTCCTTGTGCTGAATTGTGAACTCTGCTCTACAGAGCCGTTGGTCTTAGAGCATTGAAGAATCCTGATCAAAAATCCCACCAGAAATAACAGGCTCCTTGCCTCACAGGCCTGTAACTAATGAAGGGAACTCAGCCAGGCTCGTCCCAGATCTGCCTCAGCCACAGTCACACAGACACTCAAAGCTCAACTTCAATAAAAAAACTACAACCCTGACTTAGAACTTTCAGCACAAGGTGCTCTCAGAGCTACATCTGGATTTGTTTGCTGTTCTAAACAAGCCAGCAAGTCAAACCTGACACAGAGTAAGTAGCTACCTGCTTACTGAAATCCACTGCTGCCTTTTCTGACTCAAACATGATGGACCAGTTTTGTCTCTGATCGTCGTAGAACGTACTGTAATTGTTGGGTTGAACCTGCAGGAAAGGAAATCAGTCCTACATTACACACAAAGGATCCAGTCAATTAAAATAATAAGAACAAAAAATGATAATAATAAAAATAATATGAAAAAAATCCCCATCCGAAAGAAGCCTAAAATAAGAGCTACTTAAATTAGGCAGAGGATTTGGATTGGATTACTACCCAAATTCAGAAGGCACAAATTAGCTTTTAGTTACGTGCTCGTTAATCTGGGAGAGTTATAACTCAAGTATTTGAGCAAATATTAAGTTCTTCATAGATGCTGCAGTAGCAAAGCTTCTTTGTAGCTGAGATCTATAACAGCTATTGGGATTTTTTAAGTGCAAGTAATCTATTTTTCATAAGTATTGACCGTATTTAGACTTCTAGAATCAAGTGAAGGAGTCACTCCTTTCTCCCTTCTAAAAGTCCACGTCAGCAGAAGCTGACAACATAACCCATTAGCCTTTCAAAACACACTCATAAAACTAAGAGCAACCCAGCACCCAGGGCAGAGCTTTGGACTCGGATCCTGTGATTTCAGAGTAAAATTTCTATCTTTTCAAACCATGGAATTTTATGTCAGCCGATGACAAGCTAAGAGCAGCAAATCAACACACCACTTTTCTGTAAAGCTGGCAGAAACCAGAACTTCCCGAGAGTTAGGATTTACAATGCTCCACATTGTCCTTTATCAGCAGGAAAATGCTGAGTGTCAACTTTCAGAGAAAACGTTTCCTTGCTGTCGCTTCCTTCTGCTTGCTACAAATTAACTACAAATTATTAGCAAGAGGAATTTTGTTCCGTTTCTATCCATTGTAGGACTGCAAAACCCAAAACCTCTCTGATGCAGAGGTAATAACACAGCAGACAAACTCCAATTGTGCAAAGTACCAGTGAAGTGCCTCACCCAAGGCAGACGGAACAGCCTCTTGTGCAACACCCATTAGGAGGAGCAGCAGAAGAGTAGAGATCCCAGTCACTGTGACACCTTGTGCTGGGTTGGTCAGATGTTGGATCTCTGGCTATAAACTGAGACTTCAGCAAGCATTTCACAGTCAGCTTCTGTTTGCTGTGAGCAACAAGGATCACTGAGCGCTCTTGTAATCCAGAGTCTTACCGTGAGGATGAAGCCTGGATGGATCCTGGCAGCTGCGATCTGTTGCTGCTGGCTGATGTAAAGGAGGATCCTGTACTGGATTCCACAAGGAATTGGGCGGGGGGAAGCAAAAAGCAGAAACTCAAAATTACTTCAGTTCTAATGTGCTTTGTCAAATTCTGAGCCTAAGGCTACAGAGTTGGTCAAATACACGTTGCAGCAGCATTTTTCATGGCAAAAATACTTCATTTTGTAACAGCTATTAAAAGCCCTTGAAAATATGCAAGCTTTATTTAGCTCCACGAATCAAGCAATTCAAACTCATTATTTTGCAACAAGGAAGAGGCTTTAACTAATTCACATTTTTCACAGTTACTGTGCAAAAAAGATGATGCAGTAAGTCACTGATACCTAAAACTCACAATACATGGCACACAGGCAGAACACAAGGAACAGATTGAGTGGTAAGTTGGAGGGTGCTTTACAACTACTAAACAATGCAGAATTATATTGGACACACTTGGCTCAGCTAGACAAGATTTACTAGAGAAAAGTGCTTTGCTTTATGCAGCTGCACTCTGCACGGCTGGAGGGTGAGCTGGGAGTGATCCAGTAACCGACCCCAGCCGTGCAGGCTGCAGAACAGCAGCGGTAGCCTGAGGAGGCTGCGTTCGCTTCCTTCTGCGAGCCCTGTCCTTCCAGCTCCCTCCCAAACACCAACCTGAATGCTTCTCAGATCAGCAAGCCCAAAATTAGTTTACCAAACTATTTTTTTTTTCTTGCCAAAGCAGTAGTGACGTAGGGAGATAGCGTGAGTTAGGGACTGGGGGATACAAACCACCATAAATACCAACATCAAGGACAGACTGGAGCATTCCAAGTATCTTTTAAACACAGCAATTTACTGGGCAACTCAGTGCTGTGTTCTCGGAGCAGTATTTGGGAAGGAGAGAGATTTTTGATACCAAAGTATCAAAACTTAAGCAAAGCATCTCTGTATGACTGGAAAAAAAAAAAAAAATTGCTTTATATTGACTTCCACGTGCACAGATTTGCCATTGTTGTTTTGAATAAATATCAAAATTGTTTCCAGAAACATCAGAAAAGGTGCTGTGACTGAAACACTGAAAAAACCCCAAGTCAGGCACAAGTTGTAAGAGATCTTACAAACTCCTGGACTGCAGAAAAGAAAGGTGGCACCAGGGTACGTATGAAAACCCAGGAGGGCAGGAAGGCGTTAGCAGCAGTGGAATGAAGAAGTCCAACACCCAAAGCAAAGACACCCTGGTGAGCTCAGAGAGCCACTGCCTCATACCAGCACACCCTGGGCATGACAATGTTAAAGAAGTGAAGAGTTTCTCACCTCTTTAGTAGCATGGTTCCCCACTACAGCTGCTCCATACTTGCCTTGCTTCAAGTACTGCCCATTTGTACTGGAAGACAAGGGAGATATTCAGCTGCAGAACCGTCCCTGCCTCAGATTTCTCTCTACTGCTGCTGGGTTTTTCTTCTGTAAAGTTCAGGTCCCTTTCCTCATGCATTTCTCAGTTTAAAAAAAACATTACAACTTCCTTGCTTGCCCACAGGTTACAGGAGTGCATATCGTGGAGCCTGCACTCCAGGACAACTGTATTTTTCCCTAATGGCAGTGACAAAAGGACAGTGAATTTTCCCAGTCACTCTGTGCTCCTGCCTCAAGTCTCCACAGGAAAACGTAGGAGACATAAGCACCTGACAGAGCTGCCTGGAAACAGTGCCAGTGTCAGGCCAGCACCCCAGGATGCAGTTCCTTGCAACAGCCAAACCCAGAACTTGCTCTTTATTTGACAGCCACGTGACCCAGAACAGCAGCGCTGAGGAAACTTTCTGACCAGAAACTTGCATTGACTTGTACCATGCCTACCACGCAGGCACATCCAAAAAGCAATGGCCTCTTCCCATTCATCCAAAAAGATCTTCCTTTTATGATTAGGCCCTACAGCCTCAGGGACACAGGCTCCAACAGGGCAAGAGGAAACCCCTGCTGCACTTACTATCGATAAGCATGGACCGCAGTGGCCACGAACACTGACGGTGCTCCTGAAGCTGCCGGGGCCACTGGAGCCTTCTGGGCTGCTGGAGCTGCGGGAGGGTAAAAAGCAGGAAGAGCTGTCAGTGACACACAACTGCCACACGTCCTCCCTGGCAGCACATCCCTTCCCCCCAAGGGAAAATAACTGCCAAAGAAGATTAAAAACCGAAGAGTGACGTTGCAAGGTCACCAAAAGCCACTAGGGATCCAGCTGTAGGGAGGGTACTAGAGGAAGGGAACATCCCAGTGAACTGCTTGCATTGCTGCTCTTCACAAAGGCCTCATTCTGCCAGTAAGACACAAACTGCCAAGTTTTTCCCCCCACCACACTCCAGCCCAGTCACTCACCAGCTGCCGTCTGACCCTTCTTCGGCTGCTTCGGTGCGGTGTACTGGAAGAACTCATTTCCGTGGCTTGAGACTGTTTGATCCAGACCAAAGAGAGAGGCCAATCTGGCACTAGAAAGAGAAAGAACCTATTTTACCTTATTTAACATGGGCTTTATAACAAGCACCACTAACTGGAAGTTACATCAGACACAAAGTGTTTTACCATCCCTCCAGAAATAACCAAAGGGATGCACGTTAAGCAGCTCTGTACTAATGAGACATTTAATTTTTAATAAACAGAACTTATAGATGAAAGGGCTGAGGCACGTGATACAATTCTGTTTCATTTCCTCAAAAGCTACTGTAGGGAACAAACAAGAACTGAAACTACCCCCCAGAAAAAGCAGTGACTTTAAAGCAGTGACTAGGGCCATGCTCATGAAACAGCCCAAGAGCTACAATACTGAAAAAGCTACAGCAAAACAGAGAAGCCACCACTCAGCATCAGAATTGTTCTACTTGAAACACCCAAGAAGCACATTCAGTTTTAAAAGAGCAGATGCTCTCTCATCTAAGGGCAGCAGGTTTGACACCCTGGGCAAGGAGGTCACTCCTACAAGGTACGGGGTTTGCAGTTTTACTGCTTTAAGCACATTTAAGGTCACCTACTCCACAGGACAAGTCAATAATGCAAATGGTGAAGCAGAATCCACAGAGGACACCCCCACCGCCAGCGGACCTGCAGCATTTTACGTGAGATGCTTTAAAAAAATATCCATTTGCTATAAAGAGAGGGGAGGAGTTTACAAGACTTGTTAAAGAGAAGCAACTTGAGGGGGGCGAGGAGCGAGCACAGTTGAAATTCCAACTTCTAAGGAATCCACAAGTGGCAACGAGTTACACCGTGTAAGAAAACCGGAAGGTGCTACAGCTTAAAACGCTATCAGCAGAAGTTGAGAACTGCTGGGCACACCTGAAGCAGCCACCCCCCTTCCAAAATCCCCCAAACCAGCATTTTCAGGATTTATTTATACTCTTAAGTGAATATGAGGCTGTTCTTGCTCCGTCGGGAACTGCTCATGAAGAAAACCCAGCCCGGCTCTCCAGGCAGGTGACTCAGCCCCCGGCCCCCCCACTCCGGGCACACCGAGGGGCCCGCTCCGGCAACCAGCCCCTAGCCGGGGGCACCAGGCTCCCCCTCTGAAGCTGGACTGGAAGAGAGGGGTGGACTCAGACTAAACCCAGTCACGGGAGGCCAGCTCGGGTCTGCCCCCGCCGAGCGACGTCCGCGACCGGAGACCCCGGGAGCGGCCCGGCCGGCAGCGGAGAGGGCTCCGCAGAGCCCCGCAGGCCATGGGCCCGCTCGCCTGTCACCGGGCCGGACAGGAACAAGGCCCCAAGCTGCGCAGGGCCCGACCCTCTCGGCAAAGGGGCTTCACCAGGGCCGCTGCCCCGTGGCCTGCCCGGGCCGCCGTCCCCTGACGGCAGCGGGAAGAGGGTCCGGGCTGCGCCCCGCCGGCCGCTCACCCGCTGGCGGGGGACAGGAAATCCGCGTCGTCCTCCTCCGCCGCCGCCCCGAACATGATCACGGGCCCGCCGCCACCGCCCCGCGATGTCGTAAAAGCGCTGCCCGGCAGCGGAGCGCTTTCTGGCCGCGGCGGGACGGGAGCGGGGCGGGGGAAGGAGGAGAGAGGAAGGGGAGTCGCGCGGGGGGCGTGGCTTAGACGGGCATGTGGGAAGGGGCGGGGCTTAGTGGGGGCGGGGCTGTTGGCGCGCTGTGTTGGCGGGGCAGAGCGGCCGCGGTCTCGTGGCGGTCGCGTGGTGAGTGACGTGCTGGGGTCAGGGTCCCGCCGCCGCCTGAGGGGGACCCGTGGCCGCCGCCCCCCCGGGCGCCCCTCGGCGGGACGCGGGGACTTCGGGCCGGGCCGGGCCGGGCCGGGCCGGGCTGGGCTGGGCGTGAGGAGGTAGCGGCGGGGACGGCCGGTCAGCGGCGGGGGCACTGCGGGGAGGGGGCGGGAGGGCCTAGAGGAACAGCGGGCCGCTGCCCCGGTGGGGCCTGCCTGGAGCCCGGCGGCGGCCCGTGTGAGCTTGGTCCGCCTCGCTGAGGGGCGGAGGGAGCCTGGCGGGCATCACCCCCGCAGCGGGGCTCCGGGGCGCGGGGAGAGGCTCCCGGCCTGGCGGCAGTGCGTTTGTCCCCAAGGTGACAGCTGGCTGCCCTGCTCCGCTGTGCGCTGCCCTTGCTGCCGAGGGACGAGCGGCATCCTAGGGAGGGACAGGCCTGGCCCCGGGAGATGGTTGGGCTTTGCCGAAGGGCGGTTTCACCGCCCCGCTTGTGCGGCTGGGCAGCGAGCCTGCGGATCTGGGCCAGGCTCTGGCTGTGGGAAGGTTCTGCGGGCGCTGCTGTGCTCCAGGTTTTGTTCTCGCACCTCTGAGTTACAGAGGGACGACAGCTGCTGTGCAAGACACCTGCTTCTAGCGTCAGGACAGTTTCTTGGCTTTAAAAACATCAGAGCTGGCGCCCGTTAAGCAATTTTTCACCTCTGCCTTGTAGCTTGAGAAATATGCTTCTCGTGTTTTTTTGTTTCTTGTTCGTTTGGGTTTTCCTTCCCTCTTGAAAAGCTGGTCTCTCCAGGGCTGTTGTGAGACCCTTGGCCTTGTCTTTAAATCCAGCACTTCAGAGCCGAGTGGTGTTGAAATGCAGCAAAACTGAATGCAAGGGAGAGCAAAAGGGCAGTAAGTGTTCAACACTGTCCTGGCTTTGGATATTTTCTGGCGCTGATTGGAAGGTTTTAATAGGTACTTTTAGGATGTTTGAGTCTGAACACACAGCTCCCAGCTGTGCTTGTGGTAATCTGGGTGTCTTAGTGCGATGACAATACATCAGGATTGGGCTATCAGCCATTTCACTGTGAAAAAGATATGGGGGAGTGTTAAATAGCTGCTTTTTACTGAAGAATGTGTAATTATTTTAGAAAGAAAATATCCTCTAGAGACTTTCCAGACCTGCCTGGCTCTGTTCCTTTGTGTCCTGCCCTGGGTGACCCTGCTCTGGCAGGGGGGTTGGACTTGATGACCTCCAGAGCTCCCTTCCAACCCCCACCGTTCTATGATTCTATGAAACCTGCCAAGAGTCAAAAGCTTTGTTTCTGTTAAAAGCAAAATAAAACCAACACACACACAATACACCAATCTGATGTAAATTCCTAATGGGAGCAGCTTGTTCCTGTCTTGACGTGGCAGGTGGACATGGACTTCAAATAGGAGTTGTGGTTCCTGCCTTCCTTAGATGAAGAGATAGTTTGTTGCTTTGCCTCCTTCCCTATTTCTGTCAAGTTGGTGGTCAAGATGTGTGTGTGTATATATACAGTAAACAGGGAAGACCCTTGTGGCCAAGTCCTACTGTTGCTCTTGAATTTAATTTGTTTAGTTACGGGTAATATTATGTTAACAGTACATAAAAGGTGACTACCAAGAAGATGGAGACTCCCTTTTTACAAGGAGTCATGTGGAAAAGACAAGGGGTAATGGGTACAAGTTAGTCCTGGGGAGATTCCAATTGGACTCTAGAAGAAAATTTTTCATCTTGAGAACAATTGGACATTGGAATCATCTCCCAGGGGAAGTGGGGGACTCTATCCTGGATAGCTTTGACCAGCTTGGCAGGGTGCTGGGACATCTCATTTAAACTATATCTATATATTCTACCTTAAAAGATTGGACTAGATGATCCTTGAGGTACCTTCCAACCTGGTAGTCTATGATTATGTCTATACCAAACATTTTTCATTTATTTTAAGTACAGAGTTTATCTTGGAAACCCAACTGAACTGTTCTGGTGCAATCAAAGGATTCCTGCTCTGTGAACAACCTCTTAGCTGAGGGCCATCGTGCTTTCCCCTCCTAGGATTCACCACGGGCAAGTCCTGATGTCGGCGAGGGTCGGTTGCGCATCGCAGCTAAGCCCCAACTCAGCCCTGCGTCCTTATTTTATTGAAGCTTTGTTCACAGCTCTCTTCTGCACTGGAGTTTGCAGTGGGCTTGCACCTCCCTGTGAGTTCCCAGTCAGAGACCAATTTCTCTTGTTTGTGCTGAAATTCCAAGCTTCAGAATGCTTAGTAATACAGTGTTTGGTGCAAAGATGGATTAAACTCCCTTCACAAGTATTTATTCAATTTACTTCTAATCCGTTTGATCTTAGCTTGCCTCTGCTTGAGCCTGACGTAAGTAAAGCCCGTGCAGTATTTTTCATGAGTAACAATATTTGATCTTACAGCGTTAAGTTACCATTCAATTTAATGGTCCAAATTCATTTATGATGTAATGTTTCCTGAGGCTTTCAGCAAGCTTTGGATTATGCATTACTTTTTTTCCCATCCTTCATTAAAAAGGGGTCACTGGAGGCATTGCTGTTTAAGTGCACGTTGGCTCCCTAACTGGAGCTGCGTTGGTGAAGTTGACTGTGACTGCCCCGCTGCACGGTGCAACATTCAAGTGATGTTTTTTGCTTCTTCCACTTCCCCACTAAAAACAAACAAACAAACAAAAAAACAAAAAAAAACCAAAAAGGGGTTGAAAAGAATAAGAGTAGCAGGAGTTGCTCCCACACAACTTGGTATTTAGAACTGGGCAACTTTGTGTGGCTGTTTTCTGCTGAGGTTTTGCTACTTGGTGGAAGTTAGAGGGAATTGTTTTTGTTTTGTATTGGATTACTAATCTAGGGCAGTTTTTCAACCAGGCCAAGAACTAGAATAGTTTCTGCTGGTAGAGAGGAGGAATTCAATAAGATTTCCACATCAGTTTTGCTTGTTTGCTTTTCTGTTTAAAAGGTGTAGTCCCTGACACTTACTCTGTCCTGCAGTGGTGCAAGGAGGAAAAGGTTTGCCTTTTCTTTGTTTGTGGGTTGGTTTTGTGGTTTTTTTTTTTTTTCCTTTTAGAAAAGAGATTTGGGAGGATCCTTTTCTCCCTTACCCCTTTGCAGTGTAACTTCCAGTTTTGGATTAGTGAGACACTCTGTCCCTGAACAAAAGCTTAATGCTTGAGAATGGGAGGTGCTGAGAATACTAATCTTTTAACAGTCTTCTAGTACAAATAGGTGAGAAGATCTGGCTGTATTCACACCATGAGCGTTGAGTCCAGGCCCTGAGGAGCTTCCTCTCAGCTGGCTTAATTTTCATCAGACATTAAGTTGGGGAGAAGACAGAACTTTTTACTCTTTGAACCAAATTGTAACATTTTCTTCTTTCGCTCTTGGTTTCCGTTTGCTCTGAAGACAGCCTCTACCTTCCAAAAAAAAACTTTCATGCCTCTGCAGACCTGCCTGAAGGTCACCCTGAAAGTCAGCAGTGACCTGCATCAGAATTTTGTGAAGTTGAGCTGAAGCAGCGTGAACTTCTCCCAGAGTCTGTCAGGAGATCGCTGGGAGTCTTGGCAATCTCTTCTGAGGGGAGGGTGAAAAAGCCTTGTTCTAGTTCATGTCACTTTTCTCTGGGAAATCCAATCTTGGTTAATCTATTCCATTGCCTTTTGTTTCAATCTAATTTTCTGGAAATGTTCCCAATCAAGTCCCAGGGAACTCAAGCCCAATGATTTTTTCATTAACCTGTTTTTCAGCTGAAAGCTGGAATCTGCTAATGCAGAGAATAATGGGACTAGTTATTGTAAACAAATTAAACTCCTATTTTGCTGCACTACAAATTAACTTTCTAAAGCCTTTCATTTGTTGGTCCTGGAATTAGACTTTTCTGGTTTTGAAGCCAATCTAGAAGCTGGAGGCTGTGACAAAATACGTCCTTTTTGATCTTTTTTCTGTTTCTACAGTCTTTAATGCCACCTTCCCAACCTTCCAAGGTTTTACATCTTTTCTTCCCTTTGTCTTACCAGTTCACAAGGGTCCTTTGGACGTCCAGTGACACTTGAACAACGGTGATAGCTGGCCAGAACAACTGCTTCTGTGGAAATACTTTACAATTTTCTTTTGCCCTTTCACTCTGCACATGTAGAATATTAGAATATCCACAGTCCTCGTTGTACCACAGATGTCGTCAGTAACCTGTTTAAAAAGGTTGCATGTGCACAGAACCTGCTCACTCTCCTGTTTGTCCAGATCACTACAGCAGAGCACGGCAGCTCTAGGTCCTGGGCCAAAATGTTTTAGGTGATTGAGTGTCTCCTGTTGTCACTTGATTCTCAGCACATCCTGGTAACAAGCCTGAGAAGCTGGGAGAAAACTAGGAAAAGTTTCTGCTTTTCTGTTCTGCCACCAAAGTGACAGTGAGTGCACCCAGCTCTGTCCTGAGACTTTGAGAGAGCTTGTTCCCTTTAGCAGAGCCTTCTTTTCCCACACATGCTGATTAGTTATCAAGGATTCAGATCTTATTCCTCTGATGAAGGTACATGAGCTTGGAACATGAGCTTTGTGATATATTATCTGGTCTTTTGGTTAACCTGGGTGAGAGAATCCTGGCAGTCCTGTTTTTGTTGGGTTTGTTTGTTTGTTAAACATTTCATTCATCTCCTTCTTGGGCGAAGGAGTGTGCATGGTAAATACACTTCCAGGCTTTTTTTCACATTAGAGATAATTTCATTGGACTTGCATCTGTGGGATTAAAAAGTACTTTTGGGGGAGCTCCAGGATGCAGTGCACTTCTGAGTTTATGAGCTAAAGCTCCTGGCCAGGCTTCTTTGGGAGCTTGGGAAAGCTGCTGTTTGAAAGGCATCAACCTCCTGATGGAGATGCTGGTCGCTGTGACCCAGCCTGCTCCTTGTCTGATTTGTCAAAGGGTGAACATCAGTATGGGACAGTGGGGGCTGCTCTGTGCCATCCCGGTGCGGCCAAGTGCCTGGCCTCAGCGCGCTCGGCAGCTCCCTGCGGCTCCTGGCTGGGTTCCTCTGTGCTGTGCCTGGGCAGAGGCTGCACCGAGAGGCAGGAACCTGGGTAATCAGTTGCTGTCTCAGTTAACTTTTCCTGCTCTGAAAGGCATCGTACAAAAAAGGCTAGACAAGTTACTGTCACAGCTTGACGGCGTTTTCAAGCTTGCATCCTTTACTTGGAAAAGAAAAACACCAACAAACGTGGAGCAGATTCAAAGGCAGCCCTCCCAGCAGGCAGGCGATCCTAGCTCACTCTCCTGCAGCCTCGGGAAGTGGCCGCAGCGGCTGCTGGCAGCGCAGGGCTCCGGGGGAGAGCAGCGAGATACCGTGAGCGCTTCCGATAGGGTAAGTCAGCCCTTCTACATCAAAGTGATAAGGGAAGTAGAAGCGCAGGCTCCCGAGGAACACGCCCAGCCTTGGAATACTGTGGAAATGAAAGGTGGCCCACAGCATTGCTCTGGTTTTCTCACTTGTCTTGTTTATGGTCCCCTTGTTTGTCTGAGCTCCTGGTCTAATGACTTTGACAAGAGACCGAGTCATCATTTCTGGGTTTTCTGCCAGAGAGTTTTATACAAATGAGGTTACCATTGGCTTTGGCACCCTTCATTAACCTGGGATAAGACGTTATCTCACAAGGCCCTACTGAACCTTTGTCCTTAAGGTGGTGTCAGGTGAGACTGAAGTATGCTGGAGGAGTATGTTACAGGTGCTGTCAAGCCAAAACCTAAACAATTTAACAGAAGGGTAGTTGAGAGTTTTACAGCTGCCCTTGTGTTCCTGCTCCAGGTTTGGTTGTACTTGTAAAGCCATTTTGTGCAGCTCTCTTCATAGAAGGCATAAACAGAGTAGCACCTGTAGGATATCCTTCTGTGTGGATAGTAAAGCCTAATTAATACACCTTATGCTGTTTTGCTTCTTTGGTAAGATGCAGGAGTTTAAAAAACCTTTTGAGAGCAGCGTGGCTTTCCTTAATTTGCTGAACTCCTTAAGTAAAACCTTCCAGTACATCACACTAGCTGGCTCATGTGCGCTGCTTGCCAGTCGTCCTGTTTGTCTGTAATTCTTGCTTTTCATCTTGAACTCTCTGCCCCTACACTAAGGACGCTGGCAGCACGGAGCCAAGTACAGGATACTTCCTGCATTTTTTCATCTCATTTTTTCTTCTGCGGCAATTGCTTTGCGATCAGGGAGGTCAGGGAGCCAGCTACCCTGACAGGGTTTGTCTCGTACGCGTTGCTGGAAAATTTCTGCACCATTTATGATATATCTGCCTTGTTATGCTCCCTCAAGCTCCTAAAAACTGGCCAAACAGCTTTGAAAACATAGCAATTCTTCAGTAGATACTGAAAGAAACTAAGCTTGCTTTGTTACAATATCCAAAGGCAAGCAAAGCCTCCTCTCTCTGACAGAGAAATGAGTATTTGAAATGTGTTTTGTGTAGTGTGTTTGAAAGTGATCTCTGCAACACGTTTAATCCCATCAGGGAGTTCTAAGATCTCGGCATTTTTGTAAAGATCTCATAAAGAAGACTCAGGAGTTTCTTTTGCTGTGACGTGGATCTTTATGTGAGCATCCCAGTCCCTGGTCTGGCCCTAACATGACTGGCTTATGTCTTCAGTGGGCTGCGATATCCGAGCAGCAAATATTTATCTCGGGTCATATGGAATCTTTGGCTCTTAACAACAGGGATGGTCAATATTTTGTGAGGGATTATTTCAGCCTGAGTAGAATGTAGCCCAAATCCCTGCTCGTGCAGCCCTTACCCCTGTTTTGCACAGCAAGGAGAAGCTGAATATAAATCTTTCCCACTGACGATCTTGCGACTGATGGGTCTAGTTTGACATAGGCTGTAGGTGGGGCAATAAACAGGCTTAAAGCGGAGTAAAAGTGATCACAGATAAATCTGAGCAGTAGTTAATGATTAGCCTTTGATACAGATAATGATACACATTCTGCTTGTCAGCATTATCTGGAAGTTTGGAAACTTCCATCTGTCTCAGGCTTCTTGCCTGTTTGGAGTCTTCTGCTCTCCTGGAGTCAGTAGATGGAAAACCTGTCTCTGTAATAGTAAGTACTCAGCTTTTTTTAGCTCTGAATCATTTCTGCTTTGGATTAGCAGCTCTGTGGCAGTCTGAGGGTTTGAAAGCCAGATGAAAATGGCAGCGGTTGAAGCTTTTACCCAGAGTGGTTTTTTGTTACTCATGACTAAAAGAAAAAATGTGTTGGTTGCTGTTTGTTCTAGCTTTCCGTGGCCTAGAGGTAGCCCTGTCAGAGGAGTGTCATGAGGCTGAGGCATTCCAAAGAGGCAAGTTCCTTCCCAGAGAATGGTGTGATTTGATTGCCCTTTCCCTCTTCTTGGTGTCGCAGGAGACCTTCTACCCTGCTGAGTTGACAAAGGGTGAAGGTGGGATTGTATTTTTGCATTTCCAGAAGTGAAGATGTAGAGGTGCTCTGTTCTGGGGACCAGGGCTATGAACTTGTTCTCTGAGCTCTTAAAATATCTGCCTTACTACCTGGAAGCTATTTGTATGTGACATGTTTCCATCCTTTTGCTGTTAGCCGAGATCACGGAGCAAGAGCAGGAAAGTGCCTCTGGTGATGTAAACTCTGGTTTTATCCATCTGCTGAGAGAGTGACTTCCTGGGCTTAATTAAAATGACAGTGGAATGGATTTTGCTCCTGATGACCTGTGTTCTACCTTGCTTTTTGCTCCGAAACAGCTTCGGGCTTCTCTAAACAACCAACTAAAGCACAAAAGAATTTGATTCTTGGCTGTGGTAGAACAAGCTTTTGTTTTGAGGGAGAGACATAGATGGTGGTGGAAAAGAAAGTGAACATGCATTTGTTTCCCTTCTGCAGGCAGGGGAAAAAAAGAAAAGACTACTTTTCTGAAAGTCAGTCTTGCAGACTGTTAGGTCTTTGGGGTAAAGCCTGTGTTTAAAAGGTGACCCTGACATGCCAGAGTAGGAGCTGGAAGTCCCAGCATATTCCCGTAGGAGCTGACATCAACGACGCGTGGCTATTGCAGCAATGTCTGGCACAGGCTGGAACGTGACAGCTCCAGGGAAGGTGAATGGTTGAGTGGCCACCTTAAAATGCTGTGTCTGCACATGGACACGCATCTAAGAAGTAATTGTAGCCCAGCAACTACTTAAATATGAAAAGAAAGGAGTGAAATGGGCTCCTGGGATCGTTATACGAGGGAGCTTTCAGATGTGGTTGAAGCCAATGCACAATGCAGGTTGGTGGCGAGTGTTTACACGCGCACATTGGACACGCAAAACCGTGTATGAATTCCTTACACCAACGTGTCTCGCGTCTGTAGAATGGATTCCTAAAACTTAATTAACAAGGAGTTCTGGAGGGTGGTTTTCTTCTTGTCCAGATTCTCAGAACATACTTGAGAGCTGGCTGAGAACTTGTACAAATGTTGCCTTTTCTGGGCTAAGTCCGTTTGTGCTGTTGGAAAACCCATCCCCAGCCAGAGGGGAAGAGCCAACTGCTCCCTGGCTTCTGCAGGTTGGTGTAAATGGCAGGGTTGTTATCAGCTGATCCATTAGCTTAAAACCATCTGTGATACCACTGCATTGCCTGAGGAGGGAATGATACTGGAGGGAGCTTTTCTCTGCCTAAGGTTCCCAGGATGTTGAAGAACAGAAGCGTTTTAGTTCAACTCCAGGATCTGTATCTGCATCCATAACTGGTGGCCTTGCTCTCCAGAGCACGGAGCAGCTCCTCGCCATCTCTGCAAGAGCTGCAAAGTCCTTGATGTGTGCAGGTTGTCAAACTACGCTGAAGTGGTAGGTGGCTGACGGGGTGACCTGCTCCAGCTGAGCCTGCTTCAGCAGGGCAGTTGGCCTTGATGATCTTAGGAGCTCTCCTGAACCTCAGCGGTTCTGCATCTGAAGGTCTTCAGCACAGGTCCTCCTGCGGCGACATGTGGAACAAGGGAAAGCAGGGTGAGATCTGGGAATCATCCCCGAGTCTTCTGAATCATCTGTCTTAATGGACTTTGGGCTCCCGTTTATGAGGCCTGTAATAAACCACTGCCATCCATTTTATTACCTTTGGCATTAGTTTTATCTACGTGAGATGAAGGTATTTATGGTGTTGCTGGATAGCACCTGTAATCTTGCACCTGTATTAAAGGCCGGCTAATGCACTTTTAGGGCACATTGAGTCACGCTGCATTTTTGCAGCTGAGGAAACTTTTCCTTGCTTCCTTGGGAAGGCATTTGCCGACTCTTGGTTTCATTTTGTGTCTCCTGAGATAATTTTACAGTCTCACAGGGCTGAAGGCACCATTTTAAATGAATCTGCTCAGAGCTGTTTAGCCTGGTGTGTGTGTCCTTCCCATGTGGCAATGCTTTATTGAGTACTAACTTGGGAGTAGTGCCCTGTCTGACATCCTGACGTATCTTGCATTCCTCAGAGACCAAAAGCTTCTGCTCGTGGCCGCTGGATGGTCACAAACAATACAACTCCGTGCCCTCTGGCCTGACACCCTTCTTGTGGGAGACCTGCTGGCTCCTTTTCGTACATACCAGTGGCTCAGGTGGTGTGAACCTGGAGGAATCTGGATGGTGAATCAGTGACCGTGATGGTGAATCTTGTGCACAAAAGGTTTTGGGTTGTTTTTTTGTTTTTTTTGTTTTTTACATTTTAAGATTTAAGTTTTCCCTTTGCTTAAAAGAAGTCTGCTGTAGGTAGAAGAATGCATGCCAGAAGCTGTTCTGGATTAGGGCATAGAAAATAGGAAGAGGAATTCTTTGCTAGGCCTGGGTTTTCTAAGGGAGCAAATGTTGTCTGAGATACAGTTCCAAATATTACTGGGTTTTTTTGTTTGTTTGTTTGTTTTTAACATTTAATAGTTTTTGAAGAGTCCTGCAAGGCTTGGGACTCTGTCCCACGTGTTCCTCAGCATACGGCGAGGCCGCGGGATGTTTCCTGCTCTCTGCCTGTACGGATCACATCTCCCTGGCCACCATTCCTGTGCTCGGTTGTGTAACCTCTCTTTAGAAACCGCCACAGAGGATAAGGAAGTATCTATTTATTCAAGAAGTTACGTAATCTTGGAAAATATGGGTCACGTGGCGCTTCTTTTCTGTCTCCTCTTCCCGCTGCTGTCCGGTTTGTCTCACCAGGTCAGGAGGAGCGTTAGGCTGCTTTCCTCAGCTGACAAGTGAGCACCAAGTATTTTTTAGTGAGGTTCCTTGGGTGGTTCTGCCCAGACATCGTGCACGGTAAGCAGACTGCACTCGGCTAGTCTGGCATCCCAACGAGACCTGTTAAACCACTGGGATTTAAGCCATTCTGCTTTATCTCTGCTTAAACACAGCATGGGCCCTGGGGGGAAGGGGAGGCCTTCGCGTGTCTCCTCCCTGTGTGCTGAACGCTGGCTATTTTGTGACATGGATACTGATGAATGCGTAATGCTTCATACCCTGGATGATCTGAGGGGAGAGATGAAGCTGTGATAAGGTGGCCAGCCAGACTGCGGTCCTGGGGTAATTGCTTCAGGAGTCTTTGACGTGCACAGGGAGTGCTGAAGAAGTTCTTCTGTAGAAGCTTCCTGGGAATTGTCTTTGATGGAAACTTGTTAGTACTAGCTCTGAATTTACGCTGGTGTTGGCTATGAGGAATTCTGGTGCCTGACGTGCTTTTGTAGGAGCTATTTGGATGTTTTATAGAGAAACGGTAACGTGGCATCCTCTGTCAGTTCTGGCATCTCTTTTCTCTGCGGATGAGTGCCAGAGTCAGCTTTGTGAGGCATCTTCTTGGCTTTGGGAGCCCTGAGACTGGCATTCGCTCCTCAGGTCTTACATGTTCCGAGGTGCCTCAATTCTGCTGCTCTCCAGAAACTTCTGTGCTCTGGGTGTCAGAAAAGGGGGATGACAGAAAGGACAACGACAAGTGCAGGGCAAAGACGGGATCTGGATGGCTACTGGTGGAAGGAACAGAGAAATGAAAACGAGGAGAGGAGAAAATACCAGACGTGTACAGAATGGCAGAAATTGTGCTCATGATGGGTTTGAGCACAGCAAGTCGCTCCTGCTGAGCGCAGAAGTCCCAGGCCTGCTGCAGAACTGATCTGCTCTGGCTTTGGCACCCAATACAACACTTGCGTGTCCTTGTTTTCTGTGCCCTGTGAGAGGAGCTGGCTGGCAGTGGGTGCTAGTCTGGTGGAGCTGGAGTGGTAGTGTAAAAAAGGGGAAAGTTTTGTGACGCTCACAGATGAACAGATGGCCACTGAACTATGGAAGAGATCCTGTTTGTTTTTTAATTGGTACCATCTTCATCACCGTTGGAGTTCACTGTCTGCATCTCGCCTCTCCGAACACTGGCTGTCATGTTCGTTAGCGCTTGTTCCAGGGGGAAAACAACTTTGGTTGCCATGTCTGGTCCTGGCCTCCTGCTTCTGGTCAGCGGGTGGGTGGCTCTGGGCCAAGTGAGCTGTGCTTTGTTTCCCAAACTGTGCTTTTGATTTGCTCAGCTTATAACAGTCTCTGGGGCTGGGGTTGTCAAAGATGGCTGAGGGTGGAATATGCTCAGATCCTTTGAAAGTGTCCACTGGGGCCTTCGGGTTAATTTGGGTTTCCTTGGGTTGGAAGCACTCGTGTTTTGTCAGGATGGCAGCAGGTTAGTGCTGTTTTAGTAGAGCACGTCATTTCTGACATCTCTTTCTCCAGCACTTGTTTGCTGTGTCCTGCTTGGCTGCCCTTTGTGAGGGCAATAGCCACACTGTGCACACAGTTCACCAGCCATCCTCAGCCTCGTGACAGCTTTCAGCATCTGTCCATCACCCCAAAATAGCTGCCTCGAGCCACACATCTGTGACAGATGTGCTCTCGGCGATGTCTGCAAACCAGATGAGCGCTAGGCTGTGTTTTGCAGGCCTGTACCCTGCAGTGTTCCCAGGAGCTGCCAGCTCCAATACCAGTGGCATTCCAGGATCTTTCCCTTCCTACTGGTGTGCATTTGTCAGGGCAAGGACTGTGTTGTGTCTGCAACAGCACGAGCATCATGTAGTCGGGTGTTCCGGCTGCTGTATCCTGAGCCCAAAAGCCCACTGCGTGCCTTCAGAACTGTTTATCTCTGTGTCAGGGAGGGGAAGAAGCAGCTTGTTGCTGCTGTGCTGAAGAGATGGTGTTACTGTCTCATGTTCTGCTGACAGTGGGGCAGCCTGGAGAGTGTAAGTTGTGACCCCAGGATTTGGCCCAACAGTTGGAAACATGGATTGATCTCTTAAGTTTGCAGCTCTTCTTTTAGAGGGAAACAATGTTCACCAGTCTGCATGGGAATGTGGTCAGGATTCTCCTGTAGATGAGGGGAGTTTCTGCTGGTTCCTGTGCTGAGGTAGTCCCACCAGCATCGCTGACCTAGAGTTTGTGAGGGAAAGAGACAAACCAAGGAGCCGTGGCATTGGTCCTGTTATCTCTTCCTGAAGTCCAGTGTGGTCATTGTGGAAGTAATCTTACCTGCTCTACTGAGGCAAGGATTGAGAGGTGGCCAGGATAGGATGGGATAGGACAGAGTAGGACAGGATAGGATGGGATAGTTAAGTTGGAAGGGACGTACAACAGTCCTCTTGTGTAACTGCCAGGTTGTAGCTTGATGGAGGTTGGGACCCTTTCTGAGACAGCGGAGGATGGCTCCTGGATTTCGATCCAAAGCTTTGTGTGCATTCCAGGTGCCTGAACCCGGGCTGTGTCAGCCCTTGCTGGCAGAGATGAGGTTACAGGCAGGGAATCATTGGCAAGGACTCCTCAGTTCCGCTTTGCTTTGCAGGAGTATCCTTCATTTACTGCTTTTCCAGCTCCTGGAGTTTCAGTGTGTCTGAGCAAAAAGGTGGTCTGGAGAGAGGAGTCTGTTGCTCACTCTGCCCAACTCACCATTATGTTCTCCATCTGTACACCTCTCTTGCTGGCACTTCTCAGCCTTTCCTCCGATGTTACCAGTCTTACAGTCTGAGGTTTTCTGCTCTGCAGCGTTGTTTTCTGCTGCCTTTCACTTCACTGGGCCTGTTTGTAATGACATGGGCTGGTGTGATGCTCTGCTTCATGAAGTTCAGTGCATTGTCCTGTAAAGAACAGTCTGTCCTTAGTTATTTTTATTTTTTTTGTTCAAAGATTTAGAGATTTCCTGAGGAGACTGCAGAAGCTGGAAGATTGGGAGTGACCGTCCCCTTCTAGGGAAGCAGATCAAGCAGGGTCTCTAACAGAAGGTGACCAGACAAGTTTGCTATGAAAACAAACTCCATCAAAGGATGTGATCAGAGCCATGCTGAGAGGAAGAGCCCCGGCCCCTCCTCTGGCAGTGGGGATCGCACGAAGGGAATGCGACCAGCTTCGCCTCCGGCACATAGCTGAGCGTTGCTTTGGTTCAGAGCAAAAGATGGGACCTTAAGGGTTGAACCAATGCTGATACTCTATCAACTTCTTTTAATCTTCATTGTAATTACAAGTAGATTAATGTATATAACTGCACTGAGCTGCCAGATAATGTGCAGCCCCAGGAAGGCTGCGTGAGCCAGCATCTCAGCTGGAATTTATAGGCTGAAACTGGGCTGCTGTTTGGGGTTTGTTTTTTTTTTGTGATGTCTTTTGGTGCTCTATGGTAGATCCATGTGGAGGGTGCAGCCTCTCTCTTGGGGATAGAACAGCCCTGTATGGGGAGGATGAATATCAGTACAGGTGTGCAGTGTAGGAAAGAAACCCAAGGATTTGGGAAGAGTAAAGTCAGCAAAGGGTGGCAGCCAGGAGCCCTGAAGGATAGACCTTTGCAGCTCAGATAAGTGTGAGAAAATAGCAAAATGACTCAATTTGGCAGGGCTTCCTGGATCCTGCAAAGATCTGCAGACCCCCCGTGAGTTCCCCCAGGCACTGGGGAAGGGGCAGGTACTCGCAGAGCGGGATTGTTGGCCCCAGCCATGTGATCTGGCTGTGCTGAGAGAACCTGAGCTGAACTCTGCCTTCATCCTTCACCCCCAGACTTCCCCACGTGGGTGGCAGGAGGCTTTGCTCCACTCTCTCACCACATCCTGCCTCTCGGGGTCGCCTTGAGAAAGGGCCTGTCTCAACCTGGGTGAATACCAGCAGCTGGAGGGGGTCTGTCATCTCAACCTGGGTGAATACCAGCAGCTGGAGGGGG
>JANHGN010010827.1:0-15245 GCA_024605025.1 Megaceryle maxima
TCCACATCCTCAGCATTTGTTTTATTTAACTATCAACTTCTCTTTCAGTTTTCAAGTTTTTTTGCAATTTTTATTTCCACAACAACTAAAACACTCTCCAGAACTGGATATCTTGCAAACCTAACCCTTCAGCTTTTGCTGCCAGAGATCTTCTAAGGCCTTTGCATAGCAAATCTACAAATAAGAAATATCTTTAATTAATCCTCAACTCATCAACCACTCACTGCTAGAAAATGTATCAAAGAAAATGAGTTAATAAATCAAGTTAAGGATCACAGCAAAATTGTGACTGTTAAATTCTGTAGGAATACATGTAGTTAGTAACAGATGTACAGTTGCATGTGAGCTCCTTTCTTTCGCCCTCCACACTACTTCTGAATGCAGATTCCATTCATTCTTTCCTCTTAGGATAATTGAGGCTCTTTTCTTTGATGCTTTCCCCCCGCCCCATCCTAGAAGTACCCAATTCTTTCCAGCACAGTGCAAACGGGAAAGGACAAAATATAAATATGGTCGAGTCCCGGTTCTAACATCAGGTGACAATAACCCATGATAAATAAAACACTTGGCACAGGTTTCAACTGGAAATGGGTAGTGCTAATTATCTTGTAATCTGGATTTATTCTTCAGCTGAGGACTTGAAGTGAAGCATTAGCTTGAGTATGGCCAAATTTATCTGTCTCCATCTTCATACCGGGACCTGCGGTTTTAATACAATATTCAGGGTCCTGCAAAGCACTCCATGGTTGTGCAGTAAATAATTCTCAGCTTTGGGTAACTTCACTAATTAGTATCATAACTCTACCTTTGAATAGTCTCCTGCAGGTAGTTAAGTAGACACAAGTAGCTGTAAATCTGCAGCGAAAGAAACTCATGGGGAAAGGGTATCTCCTAAGTGCCAGCTTCAAGAACTTCAGCATTTCACTTTGCATGCCTATGTAAGTGTTCGGACCTTTCCAAGAACCTGGAGTTCTTACTTTAGGTTGTTTTGATGTAAAAACATCTTTTTTTTTTTTTTCTTTTTTTTTTTTTTTTTTTTTTTTTTATCTTGAGAGAGCTGCTCCCAGCAAAACAGAGGGAAGAGTTTTGAAGAAACGCTTTCCCACAAGGCTGCCTCTTCAGCCAAAGTTAACCAGCGAAGTTTCCATCGCCTCAATCCCTCCTAAATCTTACTAATAATAATTCTTTAAAACAGAGCAGTGGGGAAACTCCTTCAGCTCTGCACCCACTCTGCGCTCATCCAGCTAAACCCGACACACACTTGGTTGGAGTCCAAGACCCTCCCACCTCTTCCCCTGGCTTTTCTTTTGAATATAGCAGCAATAAAACACACATTGGAGCATCCTACTTCCACAGTATGTTTTTGTCACATTCTTCACCTTTAACGGATCCCAGCATATGTTTCACTAAATGTTGGGGTTTGTGTTTTTTTTTTTTTTTCTCTATTTAATCTACAAAGTTCCAAGAATAAACTTAAATTATTTATTCTGACAGTTTTCAGTTGGTTTGGGCATTTCACTTGGGTGATTCCCCAAGCTTTGTGTGAGCAAACTCAGCTCAGAGCAGCTGTCTCTTTTCATTGCAAAAATGATTGGTTTCAGATGTAGAATACTGAAATCCTTTGAGTTTATTTAACTTCTTAAAAATCTTACTCTTTAAACTGAAAAAAAAAAAAGTATCATATATCATGGGACCTTGCTCCATAAATGGCATATTTCTGAGCATTTTCCCCACACATCCTCCCCTTGTTTGGTTTGCTCTTCAGTGTGTCTGAACTGGAAGAAGGTGGAGAGTCCATTGCAACAAATTCTATTGGCAGTATAATGGGCTCAGCTAAAGCATAATTTACACCGACTGATTTAACAGCTTCCTTTCAGCCTTAATAAATGTAAAGTTTGATCAAATGCCAGACAACTGAAGCAGCAATGATACCAACAGCAGCAGAACTGAAGCCCCGTCACTCCTCAGTGGAGGAGGCTTTGCTGGTGCTTCTCGGTAGCAGCGCCCTACGTCTGTGAGAATTAAACAAGAAACCAACTGAAAAGAAAAAAAAAAAAAAAGCCAAGAAGGAGATCTAGGGGCAAATGTTGGCTGAAAAGGCCAAAACAAGGGGAATTTTACCAAGGAAAAAAAAAGTTCTACTCCTGGCCCATCATAACCTGGAACTTGACCCTACTTTTCACAGTGGCCTCCATGTTGTGCCTTGAAACGATGGCTTGTGGGAGAGGAAGAGGATTTGATTAGGGCATTTCTGGGTCAGTTCGGGCTCATACTTTGGCCGAATTGTATATTCTACATATCTGGCATCTTTTACAAAATTTTTCCATACTTCTTATTAACAAGGTTCCTTCTCTGATAGTGGAATAACAGGTTTTAAATAAACTTTTTCAGGAGGGGCTCATTCTGGTTATAATTTAAGGCTGTAGTTTTTGGGCTGCAGTAAGCATTTTTTCTTCTCCCTCATGGGTTTCTCTCATTTCCTCCACAAAGCCCAGTCCCCCACTCTAGCCCCGTACAACCGGCCACAGTAAAACACAGGAACGATTGTCTTCAGTAATTCTTAGGCTCTGCACAAAACCAGAACACATTTACATGAACAAATGTGAATAAATCCTTCCTGAACATCTTCATCTCATTTCTAATACCAAGAAATATTTTCTTTTGTACAAGTATTTCCAGCTTGGTCAACTTCCATAGTCTTCTGTCAGTTTTTCCTGCTTATAGGAGAGCCTGTAAGTTCCACCTCTCCTGCATCTCTGGATTTGGGGTTGTGCAGAGCTACCCAGCATGTCCTCTGCAGCCAGGCAGGAGATGCTGGGACCTGCTCACTGGTGGCTTCCATCTTCCCACTGCATCTAATCCAGCACCAGAAATTCTGTGTTGATATTTTCCCATGGTACAGATCTTCCTCCATCATTTCCATGCCAGCTTGCCTGTTGGATGTGGAACACCTCTTCCTCCAGCTCCTTTTCCTTCATCTGATTTCCCAGGCAGCAGCACTGTCTCCTCCTGCTCCATGACCCTCATGCATGGCATGGGAGATGGAATATTCACCTTCAGTCACACTCATGCTTGGAATAAGGAGGTGTTTTCCTCCCCTGCCCACCCTGACTGCAGCAGACACGGTTCTGGGTGAAACAGCTTTACAAGTTTCCCTATTTGCTATATTCTCTGTTACTCACCATCAAACCTGAAGGATCCTTCCCTGCCCTCACACCCTCCATCCTACTTGAGGATGGACACACCATTAAGCTGCCTTCTGTGCTACAAACATCAAAGATGGCAAAGGAACACCCCCAGAGCAGACCGGGCTGTCACTCACCTCCGCAGAGATGGGTGCTTTGTTTCAGCCTGAGATTCCCCACCTACCTCAACATTTTTACCATCCAGTCTGCAGTGTGCTGCATGAAAAATGTGGTAAAAGGATGAGAATAAACAAATGTGTTTGGCTCATGGCACTGAGATGAGAACTTTGGGTTTATGCTTGAAACGGGGACAGTTAAGTACCCGTTAGGGAAGATTATTACAGACACCCTCAAGGCCATCATGGCAATCCCTAATTGCCAGAGCTGCAGAAGAAATGTAACAGATGAGGGAATTAGTGTCAGGTTTATCTAGATTTCTCTTTCAAGACCTCTGATATGCATTTTCAGGGGGTTTCTTCTTTTTCTTCTGACATTTGCAAGGCTGATTTATTTGTTACTCACTTGTACTGTAATCAGTGCTTTCATTTCCAGCCTTCTGCTCCTGTGCATATAAAACCAACCAGAGGTGAAACACTCGTTGCTTACCAACATTTTCTATTCCACAGGATAATCCTTAACTCGAAGACACATAGCTCTACAGAGCACCGTGCTCTCGGCAGCTCCGTGGAAGGTCCCAGCTCCAACTCCATCCCTTGTGCTCACCGTGGGGTGCGTGTCCCACCAGCACCCCTCTCCACCAGCAGCCGCTCAGCCTTCCGCTTCTCCGGCAGCTCTCCGGCCGCGCTCCCATGACCCTTCGCGCAGGAGTTTGACTGAGTTGCTATGACAACCCTGCCGATGCAGCCGGCAGCACCCAGCCAAGCGCAGGTTGGTGTCTGCGGGGTGGTTTTTGGGGTGCGGGGCAGTGGGAGAGCGTGGGCCAAGCTCAAGGGTGCTCTGGGAAATCGAGCAGGTGGGATTTCCCCATCGTCCGCTCCCGTCGCTGCTCTGGCACCCTGCTCTCGCTGGGGAGGAGCAGCAGAAGGAGCATCTCGCTCGGAGACACTGCCATGGGGGTGAGGAAGGACCGGGGATGGCTCTGGGCTGTGCCAGAGGGTGCTGGCAAAGGGACCCCGCTGCGGGGCAGCGCTGTGGGGCAGGGGTCAATGCAGGGGGTGAACTCACCCAGGGCATCCTCGGGGCTGGGTCAGCAGAGCTGGTGCGGAGGTCACACAGTGGGATGCGGTGCAGTGGCAGGCACCACAGCCTGTGCTGTTCATTAAGATGCAAGACTGAAAGAAAAGCACAGTCGTAGCTAAATTGTATTGTTCTGCAGTTCTGCAAGGAGGCAGGGAAAAAAATGGGCTTCCTGTAGGGCCATGCAAACTAAAGCTGCTTTTAACCAGAGACCTGACAAAACTCCAAGGTGAGAGCATACACGAGTGTCTAGAGACTCTGGGACTCTGTAAGATCTTCATCTCCAAGCACAGCAGCAGTGGCAGAGATGCATGGGAGCAGCAGCCTCTAGCCGCCAGCACCGAGAGCTGCAGCCGCTCTTGGGAGGTTGCCTGAGCGGCTCTGCACCGCCTGCCTCCTACTGCCAGCCTCCCTGCGCCCTTGGAGGAGGTGGCTAAAAAAATCCAAGGTGGTGAATACCAACTACATGAACATTTATGCAAACCCGACATCGCTGTTGTAAATTTTGAAGAGAATTCAGCAAATAAAGGAGGCTCCCACCGGCCTGTGCTACTCTGGGTGCTCCGTGCAGGCTGTGCCTTGCAGGGCACAGTGAGCAGACAGCAGGGTTAGTGGGGCTGCCCTTGCAGATGGGAATCCTCCCTGGGGATTTAAAATCTGATCTTCAAGCTAAAGAAGTGGTCAGATGCAGTAATGGAATGGTGTTGCTCCCATCTGGCAGGGGTAGTGAGACCTCTCTTCACAGCTGTTTGCTTCTTGGAGGTCACAGATGATGTTGGGGTGGCTCAGCTCTTCTGCTCCCCCAGCAAGAGGAGGACAGATGTGAGCTGACAATGTGCAGCTTTATGTCCTGCAAACTCCTAGCCCTTGGCAAATATTCGCATGAGCCCCCTCTCTGGGGGCTCCAGCACCCAAAGGTGTGTGAGGAACCTGGTGGTTGTGGTGCATCCTGTGTTTACACTGAAGAAAAAACATCCTCTGCAGCAGGCTATGACTCTGTAGTACCAAGAGACAGAGCCTGCCCTTGGCATCCTCAGAGTTAGATGCTCGTGGGTAAGTGGCATGGCCTGGGGACTCCAGCTGGGGTGACCACTGCTGTCAAGCCCTCTTCTGCCATTACAGGCAGCCCCATCCCCAAAACATCTGCTTTGAGGGTTGGCAACATGGTGCTCTTCACCTTCCTCCCTCTCCTTGAGGTCAGTGGAGGAGGTAGCTGTGTTCAACAGCTAAAGGGGGAGCAACCAGCTGGGAACCTACTCTCCAGCCCTTCCCCTCCCACTGCACCCTGTCAGAAACCTCCGCGGGTGCGAGCTCACAATGCAGTGCCCAGGCAGGGCCCCCAGCCCTCCTGTGCTCCCCCAGCCCTGCCCGAGCTCCCCAGAGCCCCATGGTAAGGAGACACATGGGTTGTGCAGCACAGCTGTGTTTTGAGGAGGAAGGCTCATCATGGATGCCAAAGTACTTTTTTTTAGCAACCATATTCCCTCAAATAGCTATTGAATGACCATTTCCCACAGCTACGTGGAGAACAGAGGATGAAGGTCAACTGTATTTCCTTAGTTATAATTTCTAGCTTTTATTCCCTAGCAAGGACCCAAAGCACCTTCCTTTCCCCTCCATTCCCAAGCTCCAGGCTTTCCTCAGTGCCCCCCAGGCTCCCCGGCACCCGCAGCAGAGCAGGAACAGGAGCTCTGCTCTGCTGAGAAGGGAGAGATGCAGCAGCATCACTCGATATGGCTCAGGCCAGCAGATCAGGACAGAAGGGGGAGCCCAGGAGACAAAATCGGAGAGGATCCCACCCTGCCAGGCTCTGGGTGTTGGCGGCATTCATAGAACCTTGCTTTTTGTTTCTATAGGCGCCTTTTGACATTTAGTTACGGTTTATAGGAGACCACTCTCACCTCCAAATCCGTGCTGGCATTCCCGCTGCTCTGAACAGTGAGCGGTTCCGCCGGCACTGCCCTGAAATTGCCACCATCCCACAATCTGCAACTGGCCTCTCTGTACTGATGGACAAAACATCCTCTCCTTCCTTTACACACATCACTTCAGAAGCCACCTCCTTGGTGGCTTGCTTGATTGATGAGTGCTTGTCCTGCCCTGGGCAAGGCTGCAGCTTCTTGGTAGATAGAAACATTGTGGCTTTGACACCTTTTAAGAAGAAACCTGCAGGACTGATATTGGTAGCAGTAAAGGAACCTGAGCTACTTTACTACTGGGTGTATGAAGTGTCCCAGCTCCTGGTGCACCCCAGGGACATTGGCCAACTCTCTGACCTGCTTGGTCGTGTGAACATTTTCCTGTGTCCTGAGGTACTTCCTAACAAAGAAATAATTTTCTAATTTGCTTAAACAACTGCACCCGCCTCGTTCAGAGTTGGCAGCAGAGCGGCCATGGGATGGAGCCCGGCAGGGTTCTGGCCGTATGGAGAAGGGGCTGCCCTTTCCCTGTGCTCCCCAAGACCTCTGGCAGGTGCAGAGACCGATGCCCACCACAGACCCGTCCTGCTAAGACCTATTTAACATTTCCTAACAGCCCAGGCTATGCCTCAAGCCTCTTTTCAGATACTGCTGATTTGTACCTCAGTGTTTCCAGATACCTTCCATTTGTTTTATCTTTATTTTACCCCTCTGAAGCCAAACATCAATTACTGACTGTTCTGCCAGTACCTGCCTCAGTAATTTCTCTCTAATTTATTGCTGACAATCATTTTTTCTTCCTCTTCAGCCACAAACAATATGCCCATTGTAAAATACCCCAGGGCTACAGAGCCACTCTGGCATGAGTGGGACAGGAAAGCACTGAAACGTGGATTAAGACACACGGTCTATGCTGTAAATGGGGATCAGTACACTGGACAATGGCTGGACAACTTGAAACATGGTAAGATAGACCATTTTGAGAAAAAGTACCAATTTAAATGTCTTTACAAAAGTTCCTAGAGGCAGGGAGCAGGCAGCAGTTGTATGTGCTCCTGGAAGACCATTCATTCATGTATGACTATGTATATATATATTTGATATATATCATGCAAAAATGTACTCAGAAATATTTCTTATAGGTAACTTCAGGAGTCTTTGCATGCACTCAGGAGCAACTACCTAAAATATCTAGATTATAGATGTTTAAAAATCCCCTACAACCCCAGCAAACTGCAGTCAGCTCCACTCACTGGAACATGCCCTGGCTGCACGGGCCTTGGAGCTCTCTCGGCTCCTGGCTTGGCTTCAAGAATATTCATTTATTCTCAAGTCATGGCAAGTGCTGCAGGAGACCGAGCAGGGGAAGGAGACCCTGCCTGAGCCCTGAGCAGCTGGCGCAGGACGGGCTTGTTTACAAGCAGTAAACCGAGGTTTGGAAAGATGAAGCGCGTTACGCAAAGGCCACACAGGAAGCCCCTGATCAAGATTAACGATGCATCCAATTTTGGAAGCTAAACTGAATCCCAGATGTAAACGTGCCTTGGTGCAGGGCACGCCGCCTCGCCCGGGATGGAGCCCTGTGAACCCTTCTCCTCACAATCGATGGTCACCCCGCAATCCCTCTTGTTTGTTAAACAGGTAAAGGCACCCAGTTATGGAAACGCACCAGAGCTATTTATAGCGGTGACTGGAAGTTTGGGAAGCGGGATGGTTATGGCTCGTATAGCATTCCTGACCCTGTAACCAAGGAATACAAGAAGGTGTACACAGGCTGGTGGAAAAACGACAAAAAATGTGTAAGTCCTGCACCTGCCGGCAGTGAGGCAGAGCACGGGGAAGAGCTGGGGGCACACGTGCTGAAAGATCACTTAAAATATGATTTTTCCAGTACTGAGGCTGAGTTGAAGGGTTTTGGTGGAAAAATGGAAAAAAGAATAAAAGCTTTGGTATTGAAGCCCTTTCCCCCTGCCCTCCCCAACCTCACTGCTCCATGCACTACTCACCTCTCCATGCCAGATGCTGCGGGAGCTGCACCGTGTCCCCCCAACCGGTGATAGGGAAGCAGCAGCGTGACTCCAGGCAGGAGCTACAGGAACAGATTTTCCTCCAGGCTTGGTCACTCTTTAAATCTTCATGTGAACCTGCAGAAAGCCCAGGAAGCTTCACGAGTAACAATTCATCATCTGTAAAAATCTAAGTGTGGCTGAGAGCACCCTGTCACCCGCTGTCTCCCCGCTGGAGAGGGGCCCATCCCACCCATCCACTGGTGACCAGGCTACAGCCGCGTCCTCCCACTGGCTGCTGAAGAGCAGCCATCTCTGCCTGGACTCACCTGTGGCTCGGCCAAGCAGGACAAGCAGTTTCATATCCCATGTCTTAATCCTCCCCACCCATCCTTTTCATTCCTCTCATCCTTGAAGCTGTTGGAGGAACCTGTATTATAAGGACTGTGGGGAAAACGAACCTTCTTCTGGGAGTTTTACAACGTATTAGACAAATAACATGAGTTCTTTTGGAAATTAAGCCTGTCACATAAATCACTGTTTTTTCTAAAGTGAACATAACGAGGAAGTCATCTGGTAAAAATGACTGCAACCTCGCATGCAAAATCCTTGCAGGAACATTTTCTGATCTGCCAATGGAAACCTTGAGTTCGCCTTTGTGTCTGCTCTTAAATTAAATTAATAGCCCTGTAGTTGGGAAATGACCACGCCACGCCTGAACCTGCTCATCAGGCAACATAACCCCTTACTCTTCTAATTGGTGTGCAGCTCTATGGCTCCAGTCACTTGGAGGGAGCTTCCTTCCATATTCTGGATGATTGAGCACAGGGCTGCAGGAAGCATCACTGGGGTTGAAAGGCATAAAATCCCCATGTTGAGGGACAGGTCTTGTTTACGCTGCCTATCCCCAGGCATCTTTATGTTCTGGTAAAACCTACTTTTAGCTAAATATTAGCAGCAATTGTGCCAATAATAACACACTTGAGATATAAACCTGAGGTTTTGTCATGGGAGTAAAATAATTTGCCAAAAAAAAAAAAAAAATCCATACCACCATCTTCCGTTTCCTTCGGCACCAGAACGGCCATCAGCTGAGCTGCCAGCAGCCATGCATAGGAGTAATAAACCAAGGAGCAGTGTTATCAAGAAAGTAATGTCCCAAAATAGAACACTGACCCCTTTCAACACAGAGGCTTCTAAATGGCTCTCTCTGCCACCTTCCAGGGCTACGGGGAGACCTTTTACCCCGGCGGGGAGCGCTACGAGGGCGAGTGGAGCGAGGGGCTGCGGAGTGGCTGGGGACGGATGTACTACCGGGATGGCTCCATCTATGAGGGACAGTGGCTGGAGGACCAGCCCCACGGGCAGGGGATGCTGCGGCTGTGTAAGTACTGGCCACCCTCACACGTCTGCCTGTGTCAAGGCATTTGGTGTTGTGCTGCTCTCCGGATGCCTCTGCCGTCCAGATTTCTGGATGCTACATCCCACATCCCACTGCAGCTTTGTGTTGGGGCTTCGGGTGCTCCCCTGTGTTGTCCCTTCCCTCCCTGTTTGGGGCTGGAGGTGGCATGGGCTGTGCGAGGGCCGGCGTTGCGCTGCTCAAGCCCACACACATGAAAGCTTATTTTTGCTGTGATTTACATTTAAATGACAGGGCTGGTTAGGGTTAGAGATAATATACTGTTGGGTCAGAGAAGAGCAAATCTCTCTTTTCAAGCCAGGCATTTTGCCAGACATACTTTCTGACTGCTGCATACCGAAGAGGAGTCCAGTTTCCAGCATAGGAAAAAAAAAAAAAAGGAGTTTTCCTTCTGAGTTCATTCCATCCCCTCTCTTACTTCTGACACTGGCTGAGGTTGAGTGAACACAGGGGTTTCATTAGTACACAATCCTTTCCCAGAAATAACACCGACCACATCAAGGGTTGGGAACGCTGGGGACAATCTCAGCATAAAAATAGAAATTTAATTTTTTTCCCTTATTTTGGTAGGAGTTTAACACATTTTTCTCCAACGCCAAGAATCCCAGTCCTTTGCAATACAAGGCACTGCATTCTAGGAACATTCGAAGAAATATTATCTCCATATTATTATTCATCTATTCTATATTTTTTATGCTTGAAAGTGATCTCAAGGCTAGTAATTAGCTAAGCAAAGCAGCTGAGAGGAACGAGCACGACCTTCACTGCACATCACATGCAGGGCCGCACTCTCTTTGCTGACTGTAAAGTCACTTTGGACTGATGGATCATCCAGATGAAATCAGCACCCACTTCTAGGGGCAACTCCTTCCACTGATCTGCTTCAGTCCCATCAAAGTCACTCAGCATTATAAACTGCGAGCCCCAGCGGGCTGAGCGGCGACTGATGCACCATTTCAGACCTGTTGCCTCCAGCGTAGCCTGCAACTGATTGCGAGCTGGATTCCTTTTGGTTAAAATTAGCCAGACCAATTATTTCATACCCACAAGCCTAATGTATTCAGTTCAGCTGCTGGAAGCATGCCCACGTGCCGGCAGCTTTGCGATGGTGAAAGAAAAGGAGTTCTTCAGTGGAGGTCACGATGAGCTGCAGCTCAAGATTAAATTGCTTGTAGTGGCAGCGTGCCCGGCAAGGGCGAGCTTGGCGGAGAGCACCGTGCTGATTCGCCTCCTCTGCTACAGCCCATTGCCCAACCAACGGCTTTTAAACTGGAGCACTCCACATCTGCAGAGATCTCAGTCCTGAGCAGTGCAGCTGCTGAGATGCTCTGGAAGGAGAGTGGATGGGAGCAGCTGGGCACTGTGGTGCAGCCAGGGTGTGCAATGGCCCCTCCATCGCAGCTGGGTCTGTGATTTTGGAGTTGTCGGTGGCTGGAGAGCAGAAGTTGAGCTGCTCCCACCAGTGGGCAGGGCAGGCTGGTGTTGCAGATAAGCACACCACCAGATGAAGCTGAAGATAACCACCACCCTGGCTCCAGCTGTAAACCAGACCCTTCCTGAAGATCCCAGCAGCCACGCTCCCCAGAAATGTGTTTGGTTTTTTTCCCCTCTTGCCTCACAGCATTCTGCAGTCCCCAGCACCCTTTGCAGCACCCTGTGGGGTGCCCAATACTCTGGCCACCTCTAGCCACACAAAATGGCAGAGTACAAAGATATTTCCACTAAGTAACCTGGTCAGAAATCCCCGTAGTTTGGGGCTTGTAGGAAAAGAGGACAGCAGAGGAGTCAGAGGACAATAGAGGAGTCAGACAAGGCTGCTCTCTTCCCCTTGCAGTTCTACTATCCCAGTTAGTGATGGATGGGCAGCACAGAGCCCAAAAAAATATCTCTTAACTTGCAGAAAAATGCCAAGAGATGCAGTACAGCTGGAAAAGCAGTCTGCAACTGGTTGTCTGAGCTGGTCAGACTCTCACAGCAATTCTTGCCCTATAATTCATTGAGGAAAAACATAACTGCAAGTATTATTTGAAATCCAGATTATTTTGACTGGACAGTGATCAGTGCTGCTGTTCCTTGCCCAGACAAGCAAACCTCTCCAAGCCAGAGATCCTGCCTGATTTGTTGCAGTGACAAATCCAAAACTTGAGTCCTAGAAATTTTCAAGCTGTGAAGAGTGACTCAGCTAAGAACCTTACCCTGGGCTCACTCGCTCTATGTATCAGCAAAAAAATGAGTACCACCAGGAAAAGAACAAAGCAGGTAAATGCTGTTCTTGCTCCAAGTGGGCAAGCGTGGGCTCCTTCCACAGTCTTTTCTTCCTCTGCAGCACAGCAGACGGAGCACCGTGAAAGCAAAAATGACACACCATGCCCCAGCCCTCTCAAAATTACTAAGGGGAGCCAAACAGATATTTCTTCTTCTGTCGCTTTGCTGTGCTGATTGGTTTCATTTGTAGCCCCTTAAGAACAGTGCAAATTTCATGGTCTGTTCATGTATTTCATTGCAGCAAATGAAAATCGGTACGAAGGAGGTTGGAAAGATGGAAAGAAGCACGGCCCAGGGAAATTCTTCTACTTGGATAAGGGACAGTTGTTTGAAGGTATCTGGGCCACAGACATACCAAAATGTGGAATTCTGATTGACTTTGGCAGAGATGAAGCTCCTGCCCCTACTCAATATCCAATCCCAAAGGTAATTGTTTGGAGACTTTGGGTTTGTGAGTGATGTTTGCATTCCTCAGCACTTGGGGCAGCTCTCCAGGTAGCATTTCACTCTTTGAGCCATTACCCCCGTGGGGTTCCCAGCTCACAGGGTGTGCGCTCTATCTTTTGGCCAGCGGTGTCCTAAACGGCCCCGGAGGGACAAACGGCCCATCCAGCCATCGCTGGAGCCCACTAATTGCTTACATCTGAAAAAGTGCAGTTCTCATGCACTGAAACTGCTCAGAGACCTGAAGCAGCACAAAGGAAACAGGGACAATAGAAGCAGAGACAATAGTGGGATTTCCGTCAAAACCAAACGATTTCACCAAACCAAACTGCTAAAGCTGACCAGACCTTTCTGAAACCCCAGCAGCTGCAGCACTGTCAGCTGTTTCCTTCACCCTGGGTCAGGGGATCATCCATGTCCAGCAGCCCCATGGGTGCCCCAAGGTGGACATCAGAGAGCCAACATCCTCCACCCCCTTTTCCCTTAAGGTTGACACAGGCTGTGGAGGAACAGCCAGTCCCTGGCCTCTTCCCAAAGGCTCAGTGAGATGCACCATGAGCCATGTAGACCTGCTGGGCCATCAGCCTGGCAGCCAACAGGTCCTTGCACATCACTTTGGCACAGAAGCCAGAGGAGAGCCTGTCCCTTGCTCTATGCCCTCAGAGGACAGGGAATGGGGAGCAGGAGGGAACAGATGCAGCTCCAGGTGAACCCAGAGTCTCAGCTGGAATCCCCATGGGCCATACACATGAAACACAAAGGCACTGCCTTTCCAAGGGATACAGGAGGGGAAGTTCCTCTGCTCAGAGACAAGCAGAACCACACTGGACAACCACAGCTCACTGCTGTGCCCCAGTAACCCAGGGAATAGCAGGGACCCTACCTTCCTAACTACGCACCTACCCTCCTCCTCTGCTCCATGGACAAGGCTGTTGCAAACGGTAGCGGACACGCTCAGCCTACCAAAGCTCACAGCTCCTACATCTTCACTTCCCTTATTATTTCCAATCTGATTTCTGGAGCAAGGGCCCTTTGAGCACAGACATTTTTGCCGAGCTGGTTAATCCTGTTAAGTACTCGGCCCACCCACAGCAGCACAGAATAACAAACACCGAACACTCACCAGGGAAAAACAACCTCTATTTTGCAAAGAGTGAAAGGAGCAGTACTTCTGGAGCTAAAAAAAACTTACTTCATAAGGTCTGTCAAAGGTCATCTGAGAACAGCCTCCTCAACAACCCAGCACAGCAGCCTGGGATGAATTGTCATTTCACTAAGGCAGGATGTTCACGCCTGGCTGTTTAACTCCCTGAAGACCAAGTTATGACCCAATTTTCTTCTGCTCTACGAGCTAAAAGCAAACACCAACTTCCACTGCTGTTACTGTGCTTGGCATCTGAAGAGATTTATTGATCTTAGAAAATGAAGGAAGTAACAGATAAAAGGAGAGAAATTGACTTCAGATTTTCATAAACCTTTTGTCAAATGGCTGTCACAAGCAGCTGTTAGAGAAAAGTACATGACAGGTGAGTGTTAGAAACTGCCAATAAATTGTCAGCTTTTGCCTGGCAGGAAGCCAACAGTGAGATCAGAGCTTCTGTATGGGAGAAGCATCACTGGGTGTCTTCGCTGACAGGTAGAAGGAACAAACTGTTGGGGTGTAAAGGACAGAAAACAGCTGAAAACTAAAGATCATCCAGTCCAACTCCCCTGCCAAAGCAGGATCACCTAGAGCAGGTCACACAGCAACACATCCAGGTGGGTTTTGAACCCCCTGAAAGCATCAGGATATAAAGCGGGTCAGAGTGAGAGGACAAGTTCCTGTCAGGGGTTTGTTGCTTCCCTCGAGAATCCTCATCCAGTTGCTCAACTTCAGCCTCTTGCTTTCACATGTCCTTTGGTGCTCACCTAGATGGCTGCAATGACTCACCTTTTAAAACTATCAGTGAGACCCAACAGGCTGCAAATCAAAGCCACTTTTGTCCAAGAATGGGTATTGTTAAAGGAGAATCAGTCCACTCCCCACAGAGCTCTTTCAAGATGATGTTCACCAGGCTAATAAAATTAGGAACATGTAGCAATGTTTCTAAAACAGTAATTGAAAGGCTGCAATAGAAACTGGAGTCCTGATACTGGGGAGATGCTCAATTAATGCTCGAGTAATCAAGATCTATAAAACCTTAAGCTTCTCCCATTACACTGCATAACTGATTTGTATTCTTTTTTATTTAGATCGAACTGGCTGATCCAGATGGTGTTTTAGCAGAGACCCAGGCGATGTTTGATGACAGCCAAAAGTAATAACCGGATGCTGAAGGGGAGAAACAAGATGCGAGATAAGAACACAATCTTGGGTTAGTTATTCCTTGGAGTCTCACATCCATGCTGCAGTGTAGCACACTGTGGTCTGCCTCACTTCTCCCTCAAGGTTGCTCATGTGTGATTCACTCTGCAGGGGGTTTTGCTGAGGGGCCCCCCATTCTTTTGGGGAAGGAGATGAAAGAAAAAAGAAAAAAAAAAAAAAAGAAAAAATAGAGACACCCCCAGGCAGCAAAATGCTGTGACAGGCAGCTACTCTGCTCAGCTCCTCTGACTTAGTCTTCCCATAAGGAAACCACACTTCTGTTGCTTTCAGGGTCTCTCCCCCTGCCTCAGAGGAGCAGCAGGGTTTCTATTACATGCTGTAAAGGCAAAGCCCTAGAAAAGTAGTAAAATAATTGTCCCCTTTTCTGCTTCCCCCCCCCTTCCCCCCACTGCACAGCTCCAGCCACAACCACTCATACACCAACTAACACTCACAATGCAGGAG
>JANHGN010010827.1:15276-32564 GCA_024605025.1 Megaceryle maxima
GCATTCCTAAAGCCGGGGAGGAAAATGTCCAAACGTCTCGACCTAGCTCTCTCCAAAAAGGTGTTAGCAGGGCATTCCCAGCACCCAACAGCACTAGAGGAAAACAAACTGGACACCAGTGGGTCATTGGTTCACTCAATACCATACTTCCAAGCATCACTTCTTGCTTAGAGTTCATGTGGTCCCTTAACTCTTCATGTTTCTGAGGCTGAGAGATAAACAACTTTTCTATTCAAGCACTCAGAGAGAATAATCCAACATGCTTAGTCTGGAGATCTAAGCAGCACTGACAGGAGGAAACACGTGTCCGCTACGTGATACTCCTTACACCTGTCTGTGTGAACAGAAAATTTTATCTTCATGTGACTGAAATAACATGTAACACATTTAAGAGATCCTCAGAAACACCCAGTTGGGACTAGCACATCACAGCTGGAGATAAAAGAGATATGGAGGGAAAAAAAAAAAGCAGCACATTTTAGGCTTCTTGATAACAAATAATCATCAACAGTTTATATTTTATTTCATTGAAGATTTTATATCTAAATAAGTAATATACAATAACCAATGTTTAAAATGCTTGAGGTAAAATGCATAATACCATTAGTATAAAAAAGGGATAAAAAATTTTTTCTAAGTGCACTCAATGTTTAGATCCATGTGTTTGGGTCTGGTTACTGCCTCTGGCACACAGTTACCAGGCTGTGCCCAAGGTGCAACTTTCATGACCATTTCCACAGGTAGAAAAATGAGAGAAATGTATTCGATATCATGGCTTAAAGTGCAGCAAATAGTCAGAAAAGCAGCTGTAGTAACAGCGCCATCAGCTGAGACCCTGCCGGCTCGAGGAAGTTAAAAATAAGATTGTCCCACAAGCTTCTAATTCTGCATTTCTTAAAGAGAACAAAAAAACCCCAAACCCACACTTCTGTCACTTTGCACAAGAGCCACAAAATAAAGAGAAATTCAGCTACTTGTCCAGGACAGCAAGCAGTTTTACACAATAAATTTGGAAAATACATTTTCTGGACTTCATTCAAAATAACATCATAAATACCCAAGTTTATGGACAGAAGTGTCATCTTTAAGCCTGCCAGTACCCTTTCAACCATTTGCTCTAGTGTGAATACCGAGACAGGTTTTCTTCCTTTGCTGAGGGTTCTCAAGAGTCTTTTTTCACCCCCAAGTCAGCACTAGTATTCCAGTAAAGGATGGGAAAATACATTTTGTGCCTACAAGATCTCATGTTTTGGAATGCTGCTTCATTGGTGCCTTTACCATCATCATCCTCCCCGTGCTCTGTAAAGGAACACCCGTGGGACTGTAGTCACAAGTCTCACCATCAGCAGATTTGCATTCGTAATAGAATATATTTGAAGCACAATGCTAAAGAAAATCCAGTTTGGCCTCTGTACGCCAGAAGGACTTGTGAAAACAGCGAGTGAAAAAGCTGTTTTCTGCTTGTGAGCCAAGAATGCTGCTGGGGAAAAAAAAAAAAGCCCAGAAGCCCAGTGTTTTTTTACAGTCATTTTTCAGAATACAAACGCACCACGGGTAACCTTGTCAACACTTTTGACTGCGGCGGTGCTGATGTAAGAAATCAGTCCCATTTGCTTCCTGAGGCTGCTTCAGTAGTAAAGATGCTCTGCCACCCTGACTGGAGACACATCCTAGTTTGTAAATACATCAGGATAACCCGAGATGGAGGCTGGGTGGGAGAGCCCACGTTCAGCCCAGGCACAGCTCCACTGCACTGGCGCGTTTGCTCCCGTCTCGCTTCAAAATCCCAGGTTTCTATGCCACAGTGTTAGCTACAGTAGGGAGATGAAGCTTTGTTCCATTAGACTTGAAACTCATCTCAGTTTCTATTAAAAAATGAAAGGCATTAAAGCCCAAAGCTGCTCCACTGAAGAACTGCATTCCAAAAAAATTTCACTCCTAGACTGCAGCAGCCCAGGACAACTCTGGCAATTGTTCTTGGTTCTCTTATCTAAGGGACCAAATGGAAGTTTTTTTGCTTAAAGAGGAAATAAAAAATTGATACTGTAGCCTTGCTGTCACTGATGTGTCTCTGAAAGTAAGCAGCGATATTAATTACAAATAACCTACTTTCATAAATAAATATACATAGTCTTCCAGATCCTTTGGAAGCAAAAAAAAAGAAAATCTATAACAAGTTATTAAATACAACACTTCATCAAGGAGAAGACTTCTTCTAAACAAGGAAGACCAAGGCATAGCTAATTACTTGGGAATCCAATGCAAAGAAAGCACCTTTTGCTGCTTGTATCTGAGGATTTACTAAAAATAGATTTTTAATATAAAAGTATAAAATTATTACTTTGACTTGGAAAAAACAACAGCAGTGGTTCTGATTTTCAAGGAAAAAAAAAAATTATCCAGTGATAATTTCCATCTAGTTCCTTCTTAAAAAAAAAAAAAAAAAAAAGATTCCTAAATGGGAAACAGGCAAATCTATCTCTCCAGATAATATGTGCCAGCTCATGAGAACTTTAAAACAGTTATTGCTTTTATTTTCTTCCAAGGAAGAGTAGAGTAGAGTCTCATTCCTACTGGTGTGGCCGTACCACGTCACAGTAAGACTAGTCATGGGTGCTTAGTGAGTTAGAAAATGTGTAACTGCCACGGGAAAAAGGCGCTGGAGGAATCAGTAAAGTAATAATTACTTGGCAGCAAACCATGCTGGGGAAAGTGGTGGGAAAGCTTTCACCGCTGCCATCTGTCAGGCTTTCTAGAGAACAGCGCTAGCACAGAAAGCGAGTGCTAATTGCTGCATATCCCAAGTAATTTGTATCATGCCATGCAATATGGATCAGACAAACAGTTATCTTCTAGTAAATGCCAACATCGAATAAAGAGAGGAAAAAAAAAAAAAAAAAAAAAAAAAAAAAAGCTTCTCTATCCATCCCTACCGAATACCCAAATCTACAGTGTTATTTTCCATGTATTTATACAGCCACCGGTCAGCGATCTAGACAGTGCTCACAAGAGGGATGCAGTGCAGCACCACCATAATCCACCATCCACTCCTTCAGATGTCAAATAGCCAACATTTTATGAAAGGAACAACATTGTTTTTTCCTTCTAAAGAGTTAGAACAACACGTACAATCTCTCTTTAAACAGTAATCAACACTTAGACCGGTTCTTCCACACGGGAGTCAACGTAAGGCAGAAGCAAAACAGCAGGGTTATTTTCTTTAAGTACAGCTTTACGCAAAATGGGTAACGGCCGAGGAGATAGCATCACCTCTGTGATCCAGCTGGTCCTGCAGCCGTGCAAATTCCGCAAGTTCATTCAGCTCCTGAAATTGCCTGTCTGTTTTATGGCTCACCAGCGACCTGTAGAAGTGGACTGCAAACACAATGAAAATCAATCCAAAAGGAACCATAATAGATGTTGATGCGATGGCTGCTGCCTGTCCTGATGTGATGGTAGAACTGTTGCTCTGAAGTGCACTATCAGTTTTCTTCTTTAAAGGAAGAAACTTCACCCAACACAGTAGCACCACCTCTGCAAGAAAAAGCAAAGTCCCAATGACGGTGGAGAACGCCCACGCGAGCTCAATGTGCCGATGCATACGCTCGTGCGGAGATTCCTTTACGGAGTTGAGGTTGTGCACATTGCTAACGGCCTCTATGTTTGGCAGAATGCAGGTACTTATCATGAGGGCAAAAAGGTGAACTGCAACAAGGACGGTAGTACAGGCACTGAAGGCTATCAAGAGACCTTGAGGGTAGTCGTGTTCTGCATCTAGCTGCACTTCCACCATAGCCACCTGTAATGGAGAGAAGAGAGATGCAATTACCTAGGTTACCAATTATTTGACTAGAGGATATACGAGTTTAAACTGTATTTCCAGAAGATCACCCACTCCAAATAAAATAATAGTCCGCAGTTAAATTTCCCTTCATGTCAATCTGCACCCTTTTCATTAGGTCCAAGTCTAGGTCTGAGCTATGAAGCAAAGGCCACCATTTCCATACTTATTCTTCTGTTTGAGAGCAAACCATCAGTACACACAAATGCTCTTAACAGCAGCCACCTGGCCACCTCCAGCTCATCTCAACTCAGCAGTGGAGCTTTGTGATCAACATATTTGGACTCAAAGTGAAACATTTCGTCTGTCCTATGTTATATTGCAGAGGCAGCTTTTGATATTCTACTACAGATTGTTTTGCTGGGTATTAGAAAATGGTTTGTCTCCCATACACATGGAGAATTAATACCATACGATGTCTTTTGATGCATCTATAACATGAAAGCCTGTGACAGCAGCAGACTGCCCATCACAATCTTGGTGGTCCTTTCTCCTTAGGAATTTATTTTGAAGTACTGAAGAGCAGGAACCTTTCATTACAAAGATCACCTATCCATGGGGCTCTCAACAATATTCTTTTGCTCATATTTAAGCAGACACTAGAACACAGATCCAAAACCTGAAAGCCTCCCCCCCAGTGTCCACGGCAGCCCAACAGGAGAGGCCAGAGGAATAACAAACAGTCTCTCAGAAAGGAGAGCACAGAGTGCTCCCAGATGTCACTAGCCACTTCTCTGGAAGCTGCATTCAGCCTCATCCCCGGGTGATGAGCAGTGACAGCTCATGAACATGCTCAAAGGTCCAGTCCCCCACCACCATATGCAGCCATGCCCTTAACCTTAGATCTCCAAGCATGCCTGTGCTTAAGGAGCAGAAATGAGCATTAAATAACAGCACTAGGAAATTCATAAACGCAGCTCAACTAATTCTGATAAAGCAAAGTAACTCGAATGCTTTTTAACATGGTGGTTTGATGCACATGCACTTGAGTGACATTAATCCCTGCAACTCTTGAAAAAACAAGCTTTCCTGAAAATGCTGCCTTTCAGATAAAGCTCAGTTCCAAAGAGGGGATAATGCAACAGTGTCTCCAGTGCTCTTGCTCAAAGCATACCAATAAATAGAAAAAAATATGTTTAAGAGGCAGATAAAATAAATAAATAACAGCAATATTAAATCTAAACACATGTACACCATAAGGAAGATGTAGAGGCTGCCACTCAGCACACTTCAGACTGATCCACACCAGCCCTTCCTGCCCCTTGGCTGCCCACTCTTGATCCTTTGTCGAAATGACTCAGTGTGCTCACCCAGGAAAGCTAACCTGGTTAAGAAGCGGTGATGAGCTGAGCTGTGTCTGCAATGCCTCTGATGAACAACAAAGCTGGCACAAGTCCACCTAACTGAGGAGGAAGCAGCTGTACCAGGAGCTCAGACTCTTGGCAGCACTCAGCTGTGAGCCCAGCTCTTCTCTTACATACCAGTTTACCTTCAAAAAGCCCATGAAACCAGTTGATACACCACAGGCCTGAAACAAATCAGCTCTTAAATCCCACCAATACAGGTTTAGCCCATTATCATGTGCCATTATTAATGGTTTGGACAGTACTTGGTCTATAACATACATTTCAAACACCCCAATTCTCATCAAGCTGATATAAAGAAAATTTCATAAAGTACAAATGCAAGGAGACATAGAAACAAGGACCTAAAGACAGCTGCAAAACCAGTAAGAATATCGAAAGCTCACAACCGTGCAAGAGCTGAGCCAAGCTACACCTAGTCTGGGATCCCACCTTCTTATGCTCCCCAACCCAGCATGTTCCAGGACACCCAACCTCTTAGCTGCTAACACACCAAATATTAAGCCAGCTGAGGGTTTTGCTCAGACGTGTTTCAACAGGCATTCGAGGCCATTTGCCAATATTTTAATTCCTTTATTGAAAGCTTTTATCGTCATAAGCCGAACCACCCAGCCAAACAGTAGCAAACAGTTTCCAAGTGTTACAAGAAACTCAACATGAAATTGTATTAACGTGCACACAATTCTTGCTCTTGCCCTTCCAGTTGTTAAGTCTCTGTTCTTTACTTCCTGGGCCAAGCTTGAGCCAGGCACCTAAAAGAAAAAGTTTAATTTTTCATTACGAGGCCCCTGCGCCTGTTTTCAAACAGTAATGCAAAGTACCAGAAGTTCTTCTCTCCTTTGCTCACACTGCAATCTCAAACTGCACAGATCTCAACTGCTCTTGTAAGGTAGCACCTGCAAAAACAGGGCCCTGGTGAGCTCACCTGGTGATCCAAATCCATGGAAAGACTGAACTCAGAAGTACACGCTGATGTTCCACAGCGGAGGATGTCTTCCTGTGTCCTCTATCAGGTTTCTACACTGGCTCAGAAGACAGGCTCCTCATTTCAATTTCATTAAGGTTTAATATCTTGAAATAAGTTAATTTCACTTTGTGTACAATGCTTCCGTGTCTTCTTAGACCAGAGTGGCTTAAAAGAAGTTCCTGCTTTTAACTGAAAATCAAAATCCTGCACGCTCCGAGGGTTCCCATCCATACAAAGAGCACTTACATGTTGCCTCTGGCAAATATTGACTCCACCACTTCACAAGAAGTGAGCTGTGATGCACTAATAAAACAATTTTCAACAGCAACAACTACTAATATAAAAAAATCAGTCACATAAATAGCTGCAAATGAAGCTCATACCACTACTGCAATGCAGGATAACAAGCAACTGTCCTGGTTTGACACTTGTTCATTTTTACCGTAACAGCAGGACAGAAATTAACAACTTGCTTTAAATCTCAGCATTATTCCCCGGTTTTGTAAGCTTCTAGATGATATGTTGGTTTTACTTAAGATTGGTTTTAATTCCAGCATAATGCAACTTCAAATTCAATTCCTGGGGTTTCTGAAATAAGAAATATTCAGGGAAATAAAATACGACAGACTACGATCAGAAGAAAAACAAAAGGAAGAACTCTAACAAGTGCCACACATGTAGGAGGTCATACTGACACTCAAGACTTTCAACACAGGAAAAAAGGTTACTGCTCTTTGTTATCGTGTAATAGCAACAGCAGCGAGCAGAGCTTCCGAGCTTTCTGACTTCATCACAGGCTTACATCTTTTTCGGAATCAGTACCCACTGCTGTGAAATGAAATATAGAAAATGAAATAAAATGCCTTATCTCAAGTAAATCTGTATTATCCATGAGCTATTTATAGATGACTTCCTCTCTTCCCCTTCCTCACAAGGATGACTGCAAGCTCTGGTCGGCCGGAATATAACACGGGCAGAGAGCACGCGCGGTAACTGCCGTATTATCTCTCACGGCGTCAAATGCTAGCATTGCCATACAGCTCTGAGTCACAACTGAGTTCAGGATGCCATGGACAGACAGCTTCCAGCCAGCCAGAGCCGCACCTAATCCAGACTCCTCACTGATGATCATAGTTCTGAAGAACATGTGGCCACTTAATTTTAGCTAAATACATTCTGTAACCAGGGCACTGCAGTCAACACCTACTGACAGCCCCACAGTGGGATGGCTGTAGCTTGTCTCCTGTATCCCACATCCGACCAGACTAAGTTTCCAACCTCAAGTGCTCTCCTGTCCTTTGTATCCAACACGTCCAGATGACAATCACAGTGCAAGGAACCAATCTTATTGAAAGTTACTAAGTTTAAATATAGAGAATCTCATAATGACCCCTTTAATGGAATACCTCGAGAAAAGCTGGCTCTCAGTATCTTCACATTCTCACTCAGTCTACAGTTACCTGCCTCACTGACTGCAACAAGCAAAATCCCTTTGGAAATGACACCATCATCTTCAAACATTAGTCTCACTAAAGACATCAACGACCTCTTAATGGACACAAGTCTAGAATTACCTGTAATCCCTCCAAGACTGTTCTCGTTTCCTCTTCCCTGGCCAGAGCTACCTCTTCTACATAGGAAATTGATAAAGAGGACAAAACTATTTTTATACAGTCTAGCGTGTAAGGAATGGCTCGAAAGCGAGCTGTGTGGATCAGATATCATGGCTGCATCTTGGAAAGGTCCATCCACACAGCAAGAGCAGGACAAGAATCTTACCTGGAGAAATACATCCGTGCTACAGCACCTTTGCCTCACTGGACCAATACACACCACGGTGACATGGCACCATGTGATCACTGAAATACTTCAATCAACACCTGGCTGCAGAATATATTTCCTTACCTTCACTTGGTGCAGCTAGGACTAATCTTGACTACATCTAGTCAGCCACACAGTTACACGTGCAAGTGACTCTTTATAGCACACGCTACTTTTAACAGGAAAAAACTCCATGCACGTAAGAAGTGGTTTCTCCAAGTCCACATCACTAGGTTATTTTAATAACAAATTCCAACTTCCACCCCATTGCTTCTCTACATGTGGGACCACAGAGGAAAGTCAAGGATGAGAGAGGAGGGTCACAGCTTCACTGGAAATCAGCGCTCCTCTGCCAGTCTCCGCAGCTCAGTTGCTCTCCGTTTTCCTGACAGTACTATTTATTCCCAGAGACAGAGGCGCAGAGCCAGGCTCTCTCAGAGTGTCTGCACCATTCATGATGAGTTATAAACAACTCATAGAAAGATTTTGTATGAGCCAGAACCAGTCACCGGAAATTTAAAAAAAAAGATAAATCAAAATAATGATCTTATCACTGGTTTCATACAGAAAAGAATGTAAGCATCATTTATCCATTAGCCTAGAATCTTGACTTGGTAGATTATTATGTTTCAGAAAGGCAAAACATATCAATATTTCCTGAAACTAACACCAGGATATGAATACATTTTATTGTGCTAGTAAACATAAAAAGGCAATACCCATATAAATAGAGTAATTGCATCTTGAGAAGGCAGTATCTCTACACAGTGTTACCTGGAGTAAATCTATCTGATAAGTACAAGGTCAGATTAGATAGCACAGCAGGAAGGAAACCCAGCAGCTCAACATCACCTTTACAGCCTCCAAACTACAGTGGCCACAAGCAGCCACTTGCAGCTGCTGTAAGACAGAGAACAAGAGCCCCAAGTGCTCCACGCTGCCTGCCCCGTTTGGCTGTAACCTTGAGACATCCCTGAGCATCCCTGCTCAGAAGCAACAAAACGTTGCTTTCATGACTAGAATAGAAGAAACCCTTTATATGGAGCTTGAAGATTGTTCAGTCCACATTCTAACCTCTGTGTATAACAATGATATAAAAGGTAAGTGGCTGCAGAAGCCACGAATCTGGGTCTGTAATGTTTCCCTGCAGGTTACAAAATGCTGCTGTTTCATGTTATTCTACCAGCAATCCTGTTAATACAGACAAAACAGCTTCTATAAAGAGAGTGTTTTAGCATTTAGAAATGCAGAGTACCCTTTACTAAACCAGGACTATGCTGTCCCAAGAGGCAGAACTGCACTGACAGCAGAGGGGCTGAACTCTAACAAAGCTTCACTTCCAGATCAACTTGTTCTTATGGAAATCAGCTTCATCAATATTTATCAGTGCAGACAGTCTGCTACAAAATATGACTGAATCTGTCTTCAGAAGACCATACTGGCTATATTTCCAAGGCAGGAGTTGACAGTTCTTTGAGGATATTTCAGTATTTGAAGCATATACATTACCATTTAGTCAACAGTCTACCCAGCTTGAATTATTGGAGATATTTAAAAGAAAACAGTGCTATCAGGTAAATAACGGCCTCCAAATACTAACGAAGCCAACCACGGTGTGTAATTCAGACCCCTAATTTAGGCTTGGGTATTTTCACAAAGCTCTTAACTGAGGGAGTGAGGCAATGGTTGAGTTTTCCATTTTGACGGCTGTTGGGATCTAACAACTTTCCTATGATTTATGTCTCTGGTATTGCGACATTGTCACAGTAGCGTGTGACGCATCCACGGTGACAAAATGATGTAAACAAGTCAGCTTAATTCAACACAAATCACCTGCCAGCACCCTGCCTACACCAGAGCTCTCAATACTGCTGCTGTAGGTGTGATGAGCTAGTGCTTGCACTATTGGATAAAATCTGAAAAATACATCCAGCATTCAGATAAACTGGATTAAGAAATAAACAAACCAACCAAAAAACAAACCAAAGCAAAAAAACCCAACCAAACCAAAAAAAACCCACTCCAGATCAAGCCAGGCATGGAGAGGAAAAAAAAAAAAAGTCATATATCAAGATCTGGGATATAACACACAAGCGAGAAATCTTCGATGCCTCCACTAGCATGTGCAAGGAACCCTCTGTTCTTTCACAAACTACAAATACCGTACAATGTACAGTTTCTTTAACAGTTTAAGGGATTGCTAATGCTTTCTGGCCTCGTAAATTGGAAGCATCCTAAATGGAAGATTATAAGCTTCATAGATTTCCTCTTAGATGTACAGCAGCACCCATGGAAACCCGCTCAAAGCAAACGTTTACTCGTGGGAGCTTGCAATCCCCAGACCAACTGGTTCTGAAGCCAACATGCAGTGGCAAATCACGATGTGTGTAGCTCTACGACAAAACTAATTGCAAACCATGTTTTTAATCAATCTTCTTCACACTTGAGAGCCTGAAACCCTGCTGAGCAGTTTATACTCTACAGATCACTGACCTAGGCAGTACCTTGGCTTTGGCACGCATCGTTTAACCAGGGTATGAGTAACCAACCTTCAGGGAATAAACTCTGAAAAATGGCTGCAGTGACACACAAAAATAATCCAAAATAAAGGAACTGTTTAGGCGGATAAACTTAGCTCATAGTAGAAGATGCAAGTAGTTTAATTAAAGAGCAATGACTAATGGGGCTGGCATGGACCCAAGCGCATTCCACTCCTGACCATTCCCATCAATCTATTGGGTGGTCCTGGATGTGTCATTTCAGCTCTTTCTTCCTTGTGCCCATAGGGAAAGCAGAGGAACAATGGCACTGAACTGCCGTTGTAAGCTTTAGATCCAAGCCTAGATTGCACGTTAGCAGCATTTTCTTCGAACAGCAGGTGCCAAAGAATCTGCTGAATTTAGCAAACAATGCTTCCCAAGGCAGGATAACTTTAAAAGATAAGCAAAGTTATTAAAAAGATATCTAAAAATACTTGAAAGTTAAGTCAGATCTTCTGAAAATAAACGAGGAAGTCTCAGCTAGAGGACTATCTGTCATAGCAAAATCAAGGATGCCACAAGTTGATTTCCAGTGACCTTGATTAAAGGGAGGAAAAAAAGTGGAAGGTTTTGAGGGATAACTTCCGGAGAATTAAAATACAATTAATGTTGATATGTAACAATCCTGGCAAGCAGAGATTGTGTTACTCGGCACAAAGGGGCTTTTTCCTGAAATACCCAGCTGAAATTAAAATAATAAATAAATAAACCACCATAAACTCAAAAGCAGCAGTTTCCAACTGCAAGGCATTAAACGCCTAAAGCTCTTCCAGAGAATCAGGAAAGTAGAAGCAGCCTCGCCCCATGGGATTCAAGAGCCCACGTAGTATATACTTAAAGAAAAGCCAACGGGATTTTAAGAAATTCAGTATGAATTTGAAGTCTTTAAAACGGCTCTGACACAGGAGAATGGGCGTGCAAGAAGGAAAGCTCATTAGAAGCAGAGGAGCAGGAGCTACCAGCCTGATGCATGATGTTACCCAAGGAGAACCAACTCAAATACACCGCTGCACTCACACAGCCGCCTGTCAGTCAAAGGAAGAGCAGCTCTCCACAACCCCTGAAGAGTTGTAGTCTGTTTTTAGCCAGTGAAGGAGGACGGTGACATTTATTTGACCGTCAGAAGGCTGCTGCAAACCGGCTGTTGTGTCTTCAAACAGCATCCTCTCATTAGAACAATGGCTCTTAAGGGGAATATACCTCACGGCTGAAAGTACCTTGTTAAAAGCGGGGCAAAAAAAAAAATAAAAAAAAAATCAAAGCAAGCCAGAGGTGTATTTACAACTATGAAGCATTTAAAACACAGATGAATAAAGGGGCTGACTGCAGAGCTAGCACCATAGAACGTTAAGAGGACCGGGCATATGATGAAGCCTCTTAAATTACCGTATTTCAGTCCAGATGGACCTTTCCTTTGAGGTAATTAAGATTACTAGACTACGTTTCTGTATCAAATCCGAAAGCCAAAGCCGTACTAACAAAAAAGATATTTCTAAATCATGCACAAAACTCCAAACTAAGCGACACCCAAGATTCGCTTAAATAAAAATCGGAAACATCGTAACCGCAAATGACAAACGATTGATGCAATGAGTCGAAGAGACACCGTCAACTTTAATCAGTTATTTTTCCTTACTTATCCAAGACGGCCCCTGCATCCGTTTGTGCTTTGGGCAGAACAGTAGGAGTGTGAAGTACCACAACCCTGGGAGAGCTGCGGGACTTTCTGTGCTCAGCCCAGTTTGCTCGTAACACAAGAACAAGAAGCAAAATGAAACACCAAACAAAACAAAAACCAAAACCAAACAACCAACAAACCCCAAACAGCCATCAACACAACCCGCTAATCTCCGCGTTCTCAGCACGCTTCGGTGTTTCCTACCAGAGCAAGCGGGAAGAACACCCACCCCGCCAAGAGTCATTTTTGACCGGCCGAGCATCCTCCGGAGGAAAAATAAGCAACAAGCTAAAAACAATAGTAAAAAAAATCCTACACGAGGTATCGGAGGAGATAAAAGCCGCGAGGTAGCTTTTAATTCGTGGCATGACAGCTCTCCACGGAAAGCGAGCTACCGATGCTAGCTCTCCGGGGCACCCCACACGGCCCCGCCGCTCCCGGGGCAACCCCCCCACCTCCTCCGCCGCCTCCTCCTCCTCCTCCCCGGCCCGGCAGCCGCCCGGGTGAGCTGACCCCAACTGCCCGGAGGGCTGGAGGCTGGGGCGGGCCAGGCGCTCTGGGGAAGAGGCGCCAGGGCCCGCCCCGTTTCTCGTCGCCCCGGGGTGCGCCCGCTGCCTCAGGGGCTGCGCTCCTCCGTCCGTCCGTGTCCTCCCCCCCTTCCACCTGAGGGAAGACAGCGAGTTCCCCAGTCAAATAAAAAGGAGAAGCGGCGGCACCGCTCCCCTCACCGGGCTCCCTGCTGCCGGCGAGGCCGCGGGCCGCACGCCAAGACTCCCCCCCCCTTGCCCGCCAGGCGAGGCGGTCCACTCACCATGGCGAATCCGGAGAGCAGCGCGGAGGTGCGGCTGGAGGCTTTCAGCTTAGCGCGGCTCAGGTAGAGCTTCCGCCAGGACAGCGCCTGCATCGAATGCTCGTTCAGGCTCATGGGCTCCGGGCAGCGGGGGCGGTGGGCAAAGGAACGGAACGGTGCGGGAGGCACAAGAGGGGAACGGCAGCTCCTTCCGGCAGCAGAGCGAGGGCACCAGCTGCGCTAACACCCCATGGCGCCCGGCGGCGGCTCCTACCGGTGCTGGGGCCGCGCCTGCCGCCGCGGTCGCTGCGAGCCTGCGCGCCGCCGCCCGCCGGCACCTCCCCACCGCCGCCTCATTGGGCGGCCCGGCCCGGCCCGGCCCCCAGCCCCGCTTCTCCGCCGCCGTTTCCCGGCAGCCCCCGAGGGAGAAGCGGGCGGGCGTCGTGCCCGAGAGGCCGCTTCACGCCGCCGCGCTGAGGGGAGCGCGGCCTCCTCGCTGCTACCCGTCAGGAGCCGTGAGCGGGGCCTGCCCCTGAGGGAGGTGTGACTCCAACCGCCGCCCTCAGCGGGTCTCCGGAGGGCGAACCCCCGCAGCAAGGCCCGGCTGGAGCCCGGGGCGCGGCCTTCGGGTGGCTGCGGCAGCGGGGCGGGTGAGCAGCCTCAGGTTGGAGCGTAGTTGACGGGAATCTGTAGTTTTTCCCCTCAGTTTTTATTACCTATGTCCAGCGGTGGGTGTCCCACCGCCCAGGGCAGAAAGGAATGAGGCATCCCCCTGCTCTGTCCCCACTCCTTGCTACCTTCCCTCAAAGCACAACCACCAAGCCATTTCCCCACTACGTCCTTCTTTAGCCTCCTCCCTTAAAACGCTTAAACATTTAATGTCGTTGGTCTAAACCGTTCTGAGCATCCACCTCTTACATTTGGTAACACCTGTTTGTCACATAGTTAAGGTTTTCATAACCACTTTTTTATCCCCAGACCGTAGACCATGGTTCATTAAAATATGGATCTTTCCAAAGAGATACATTTATTTCTTATCAGCAGGCAGCTGATAAGGAGAACACTTCAACAGATACGTATCTCAATTGAAATATATATATATTTTTTTAATTGCCGTGTTCACGCAAAACCTTTAAACCGTAACTTGTTTTCTGTGTTTTACAGAGGGAAAAAATGAGGTATAGAGCAGAACTTCATAGCAAACACATGAGACAGTTATGAAGATGATTTCTGAAAAGGTGAGACTTAATACAGTGCTTATGCCACATAATACTCGCGGGTCTGGAGAATTAAGGGCTGTGTTAAGAAACAAACCTGTTGCTATTGATATCTAGTAAGAAAACCACGATTTTAACAACAGATAGAATACTGGATAAGTCTACTTTCACAACTCACAGGCACATGCACGGTCACATAGGAGCTGAATCACTGCAGCGCTAGTTCCCTGAGAAATCAAAAGCGTTGATTTTATATTGTGTTGAAATTTAACACCTTATTTACAAGTAGGAAAAAAATGTAGCACATTGTCTTCAACTTTTTTTTTTTTGCTTTGTTCTTCTCTATACACCTTTCTCTGATTTGCAAAGTTCATTTGCTTATGCATAGCAAAGGTGTGATGACAGTTAATGCCAAGGTAGGTCACTTAACGCTCATCAGCACAAATCAGCATTTTCTGTGTCTCCCACCGATGCCTTAGGCTATTTCTGAGCACCGCATTGCAAAGCTATGAGTAACAACCCTATTGTGATTTCATTACCTCGCTTTACTTGGGAGCATCCTAAAATTTCCTCCCCATCTCAAACAGCTAAGTCCCCATCATGTAGTTTCTACGGAGTCATCTTTTTAAAGATATTTAGCATTGCTGCTCCTAAGCTATGAGAAATGTTCGGGTACGTAAGGAAGATTGATTGTTCTCTATTTCTTCTGGTTTTGCACAAAATTATGGTTGAACTTTAACATCATGGGCAAGTCCTACTGCATAAATAATACCGATGTCTCGACCTGTTCTCTAAAATCAGATTTCTCAACAACCAAAACAACAAACCACAACCCAGCACACCCACACACAAAACCCCCCAAAAAACACAATCGACAAAACAAACCTGCAAGAGACTGCAGCTGAGAGAAACTTCAAATGTCTCTCTAAACAGTTGTATTAAAAAAGACTCAGCTCTCTGTTCTTCTAACCATCGCTCCTGTTGCTGTTGATTGCCTTTGAAAGGTAGAACATCGCACACTGATGTACTGTTAAGTTCGTATTTCATTCAAGAAAACAGTACAAAAAAGGGAGCTACTGAATCAGTAAAGAAACCTTATCCCATCTGTGTTTCCAAACACGATTGTGGTGTCATTTTAAGCTTTGAAGCCTCTAAACATTGTAGCTTTAAAATAGATGTTATTTCCTTTCTTATTAGAAGTAAAATATCCGTTTGATAAATAGGACAACATAAAAGAAGGAGCAAGACTTCTGCACCTCAAACCATGAGGACTACAGTAGTGTACCCTTTTTCCCCTTGATGGTCCATTTTACAGCTCTGTTCTGAGATACAAACCAAATGGGATAAATTTTTGCATTTCCAACCGTACTTATCACAGACTTCTCTACTGCCGCTCTAGAGTTAGCTGAAACAAAACGAGTCGGTCATGCTGCATTAACTCTTGGAAATGCTTCAAGGAGTTCTCCTGAAATGATGTAGGAGTTCAAAGCTGTGGTTTGATGTTACCTCTGATCAGTGCAGTTGCAGAAGGCCACCAAAAGGGTGTAGTCCTGCACTCTTCCTTCACCTCACCCCACTCTCCATCCTGTGGATGACACCGATCCAATGGCTACAGAGCTTGGGCGAATCGACCTAATGGGGAAAAAAAACAGTTGGGTTTTTTTTTTTTTTTTTCTCCTGAATGGGTGAGTTTTCTGCTGGATCAGGTCACCGAACTGACAGCCTGTGGCTCCACTGGACCTAACACAGGAGAAATGAGGGAGAGACACACAGGAGAAAGGGAACAGGCCCTTTCAGCAGCAGGCTGTTATTACCCCTAATTAGAGGTAATGTCAACCCATTCTCTGGATCATTTATGCATGAACACAATTGGAGCAGGTGGCAGAAGTCCAAGTTTCCTTCCAGAAAGCCCCGAGAAATCTGTGCACTGTCATAAGGATAGTCACTGGGGCTTTTTCTGATAAAAACGTCCTTCTGTATGGTCTGTGGGAGGACTGAATAAGAAGAACCAGTTCGCCAAGTGCCGTATGATTAACGTGATAGGGTGCAGAGGTGCTACCCTCTGCATAGCAGTACTTCTAAAACATCTTTCCAGCTTCACATGCAAATAATTACTTCCATATTTTCCCATTATTATACCAAAACCAAATCAGGCTAACCACGAAGTGGAAATTATGGTAAATCTGTATTAAAACCAACACAACAGAAGTTGCGAAAGGCAAAGAAAGGTTTGTCAGCGGTTCTGAGCAGCAAGGAGGGCAAGAAAAGTAATTCTGCAAATCTTATGTAGAGGTTGAGTTGATGGAATTTCTGCAGAGGAAGGATTTTGATCGGTTGTGACTAAAAAGTTTCATTTCTAACTCCCTTGATAAAAATGAAATGGTTAGATACCTTATCTTCCATCTTAACCCCAGACAGTGTAAAGAATGGTAGTTCTTACAGGATAAAATACACTTTTAAAAATGCTTTAAGATTATTTCAGTCCATTTAGATAACTATGAAAGCTCAGTAGGGGTGAAAATAACCCATTTCTTCATCCAGTCTTCCCCAGCACAGCACTGGAGTTCTTATTTTAGCATGAGCCCTGCAGGACAAGTTTTAATTAAATGACAGCTCTGAGTTTCAAGCCCACAAGGTCAGGATCCAGCACACTGTCATGATTAGATCTTAAATAATTTAAGTTACATTAACATCCAGGAACAAAAAGTTGTGGGTTTTTTTTTCTCCCCCTTTGTGTTTTTGTTTGTTTGTTTTAAAATGCAGATCAGACCACCCCCATTCTCAGTAATCCCCAATCCCTTTTCACAGTATCAATACTTGAAGTGGTTTTTCCCCACAATTATGACTGAAGAACAGCAGCTTTGTGCAGCCCTGGACTGTCCCTCCCAGGGCCCAGCTCCAGTCACTGCTGGAACCTTGCAGCATGACCTGCAGGGAGGAAAAGGAGCCCTAACTCTCATCTGCCAGCTCTTAACCTGTGTCTTGAAGCACATGGGTTTAACAGTGCTTCAAAATGTTCTTCTCCTAATACAGCTGGGGGATGTTCTTATCATCCAGAGCCTACCCCCCC